>JBBBVU010000024.1:4734799-4757865 GCA_037177055.1 Atherinosoma microstoma | reverse complement strand
AGGTAACCGCCCGCTCCAAACAGCAGAAACCCAGTTATCATAAATCCAATTATGAAGACATCCACGTCCTCCACGGAGAGAAGAGACAGATACATGACCTTCCACCAGGAATCCATCATGTAGCCAGCTGAACGTTCCATCAGGACAGGCAGGCTCCCCTCTGGCCATTTTCTGTGAAAAAAATGTTTGCTCAATAGCATTAAGAGACAAACTGATTTCCATGGTAAGAGATGTTTAGAGATTCTGACAAAAAATGCAAAGAAAGGCTCCAAGAATGACCAGGACAAGAGCAGCAGGACAGAAAGGGAGGGACAGAAAGAAAAAGCGTCCGTCTCCGTCAAGAGCAGGAAGTAGAATTTAAGTGATTTAAGTTACTTTGAACGTGGCATGGTTGTTGGTCTGAGTATTTACTGGGATTTTCACACACAACCATCACTAGGGTTTACAGAGAATGGTCTGAAGAAGAGAAAATATCCAGTGAGCAACAGTTGTCTGGACCAAAATGTCTTGTTGATGTCAGAGGTGAATGGGCAGACTGGTTGGAGACGATAGAAAGGCAACAGGAAGTCAAATAACCACTGGTTTCAACCAAGATATGCAGAATATCATCTCTGAATAAACAACACGTCCAATCTGAAAGCAGAAGACCACACCAGGTCCCAGTCCTGTCAGCTAAGAACATGAAACTGAGGCTACAATTCACACAGACTCACAAAAACTGGACAATAGAAGATGGAGAAACGTTGCCTGGTCTGATGAGTCTCCATTTCAGCTCCACATTCAGATGCTAGGCTCAGAATTTGGTGGAAACATCATGAAAACTTGGATCCATCCTGCCTTGTTTCAACAGTTCAGGCTGGTGATGTAATGGTGTGTGATATATTTTCTTGCCACACTTAGAGCCCCTTAGTACCAACATGGTATGTGTTAACCACCACAGCCTACCTGAGTATTGTAGCTGACCATGTCTATCCCTCCTTTATGACCACAGTGGAGCATCTTCTGATGGCTACTTCCAGCAGGATAATGCATCATGTCACAAAGCTCAGATCAATGGCCTCCACAGTCACGAGATCCCAGTCCAATATTTTACTTTTGGGATGTGGTGGAACGGGAGATTCTCATCATGGATGTGCAGCAACTGTGTGATGCCATCTGTTTCCAACACCTTGTTGAAGCTATAACACCAACAATTCAGACAGTTCCGAAGGTCAAAGGCACTGGCACTGTTGCCAGCAATGTGTACCTAATAATCTCCATAATCTTATTTGACAACAGAAGCTTCAGAAGAGCTTGTATAATGACACGGAAATACATTTTTCCATACCTTGGAAACCAAACAATGAGAAATGGTGAAAACCATTTATTGATTAATGAGGCATAATATTCTTAATTTGTACTTTAATTATATCTAATTTATTTGATTCAGTTTGTTATCACCTTTTACTCTAACTGACTAGGGTTATAATGCTAGATGCATTCTCACTGAACCATCACAGGACAGACGTTACAGTCCATAAAGTACTAAAGTTCAACATTAGCTAAATGATTCCACTAAGGGATTTACCACATACTCTGATTTCTCCAACTTCAAGTCCTGTCTTGTGAGCAGTTGGGCAAATTATGCCTTGCATGTCAATGGATGGGGAAAAATTTAATGTCATTGTTGATCATTAAAAGTTCACTGCTTACTGTACTGTGCAATACTCTTCATCCACCCAATTATTTCTTTATATTGTCAAGGAAAATGAGAAATAGGTGCTGTAATTTATATCAATAAGCAAACAGAAAGGGAAACATATAAGGCAAAAACAGAGTTCCTGCAATTTTATGAGCTTCTAAAAGTCAGTAGGCTATTTGATTAAAACCACGTTTACTCTACAACACAACTTAAAATCTCTTAGATCGGTCCTCTTGAGGTTTCTTCAAGAATAGTTCTCCAGATTTCCTGAAGGACTTTCTAAAGTTCTTCTTTGGATGTTGGCTGTCTTTTGATCTGTTCTCTGTCAAGATGATCCCACACGGCTGCTAAGGTCCCGGCTCTGAGGAGGATTGATCTTGCTATAAAACTCGTTACAACTGATTTCCACTTCTTGTGTCATTTGGCACCAGCCTGTCTCTCCATGTTGCCCTTTTTTAAAGGCCCACTATATAACTTATGCTATTTTCTCAGTGACGCGCCCCCTATCGACGGCTAATTCGGGATCCATCTTGGATCCTGTAGTGTGAGCTCTCTCCAGACAGTAAAAAACAGTCTTTTATCGACTCTTGTCTTATCTCTTGCTCTTCGTTGGCTCTCCTTAGTTTTCTCTCTTCCTCTGATAATGTCGTCAAATAATTCTTTGCTCAATCGACATGTGTTCAAATTGACCGGTTTGTTTACATAGTGTGTAACGCATGCGCAAAGCGAAACTTAGCAGGCGGCGTCCCGGATGTGAAAGTTCTATAGTGCGGTTTCTCAGCCGTGGGGCGGTGCTGGGCCTTGAAATGCACATAATAGATGTCATTGTGCTATCAAACTAGTCCGGAAAGCCGAGTTTTAAGGTTGAAAAGTTATATAGTGGGCCTTTAAATATGGCTTCTTGACAGCCATCTTTCCATAGAGACCATTTCAGCTATACCTCAGCTAACAATGGATGTAAAAACTGAAGATCCAGATGCATTTTTCAAGTCCTTTGCTGGATTTTCCCAAAACAATATTTCTTAAATACGTCATTTTCAGATTCTGTTCATTTATTGAAGTTAATAATTTAGACCTGACACTTCTTTTATCTGCCATATTTTCAGTTTCATACCTTTTTATACCTACCAGACTTAAAATATTATTTTAAGTCTGTCATATTGTGTTATCCTTGGCAGTTTGTGGAGAAACTTAATTTACTAAAGAAATTGGAGAAAATATCCACTGAAGGCCAAGATCCCTCAAGTCCCGTGTCAGATCTTTGGTGCCTTTTTTCCTATTTCTTAGGGACATCACTTTGAATTTTTAGGACTGCCACTTCTTTTGTCCTTCACTTGTCCAGTTTAATCAAATGCTTAAAGGACACAATGCATGCCATGCTGAGATATGCCAAGTCATCAGCTAATAGCTCCTTGGGAATCACCTTGCTGGTGCAAAAATACTATTTTACATCTGTCAAACTGTGTTATCTTTGCTATTTTTTATAGATGTAACTTGAGAAATGGGAACAATTTATGTGTCTTTGCAACAGGCATCTGGCAATACAATGCTTAAAGATGACATTTAAAATGGATATTTTGATAAGTTGTCCATTCTGTGTAAAGTCAACACCAATTCATCCAAATTATGTGTCTTTTTAATGCTTGAATGATAAATAGATCAGAGTTACGTGGCTTAAATAAAGACAAACAAACAACAAAAAAACATTCCTCCTAAAATGGTCAGGTAGCCTACAAGGACAGGACTGAAAGAGAATGAAAAAAGGAGAAAATGTCCACAAAACAAAAAAAACTTTAGAATGCCTGAAGAACTATTGTTCAAGACCACATCAAAAGATTACAAACCAAAAGTCTGGCTCCTTGGAAGCAAAATATAAAGAAATGAAGGGTGAATCAAAACTATTTCACAGTGCTGCACATGCTGTGAAATTTACTCGTTTTATTTTGCATTGATTCCTTAGTTTATTTTGTTTGTTGTCCTTTATTCTTATGATTTCTCATCCTCGAAGAGGAAACCTTTCCACCAGCTTTGAGCATTGCATTTCATGAATGTTCTCTATGAAAGTGCTGAATGGGTTAATATCTAATGCCTTACTCTAAGCCTGCAACAAATAATTGTCTTTAAATATTCATCAAGGTTAGCAAACCATTTGTTGCAATTACGCTGAAGAGAAGATAGAAATGAGGATGCAGAGAGCACTTTGCTTTTCTTCCTTCTGGGGTCCCATAATTTGTTTCCACCACTGCTCCATGCCTGATGATACCCGAGTATAATGAGAATCATGGATGATTAATGATAATGACTGATGTTATGAATTATATATGGTTAATATTTTCTTTGTTTTTTCTAATTGTAATAAAGCATATACAAAACCAGTCTGAAAAACAGTGATTTTATGCAGGGTTACATACATTGGTGCTGCAGCCCTTCTTTGTTTATGTGCAATATGTACACTCTACAGCTCTATAGTTTCTTAACATTTATCGTCTGTATCATTCCTCCTATTATTATGGATGACTGTCGGATGCATAAGGAAAATATAACCCTGAGTAAATAACAGGTGCAAAGCAAAGAAATTGTGACTTTAGTGCTGAGCCTTATTAAACCCAGCTGAGTCACCAGTCCTAATACAAAGTAGCAGCACTATGAGAATGCAATGTTAAAATGAAAATTCCACTGAAAACATTTTCTTTAAAATGTGCTATTGGTACTGGATATGATCTCAAAAGATAACCTCGCTCCACAAAACCATGAGAGTCAGCACAGTATTAAATCCACCCAACAGTTGCCGAGACATTTCACTCCAAAGCCCACATGTTGTACTGCTGGTGGTACAAGAGGAAGAGTCAGGAGGTCAACCAAGTCCTTAGGTTACATTCACTTGGAGCCATGAGCTCAATCCATCAAACCGTTATTGAGACATTAAGACGTGTCACCAAAAACAAAAACTAATGGGGTCCTTAAATGTCACACCAAATTTCACAGCAGTCCATCCAGCAAGTTAATGGCCAACCAATCATCTGGCTGTCTTGATGAGGTTAAAACTATGATTACATTATGATACTAAAAGAAAATATTTGCTGCATCATCCTCTTGTCAGCATTAATGTCTATTCTGAAATGATCAAAAACCCATCAAAAAATTCAGCACCAGAAGGTTTTATAAGAAATTTTAAGAGCTTATCAAAGTCAGAAGGATTTCATTTCTGGTAGAATGAATTTAAACCAGTACATCCAACATTTGAAAGTTGCCAGCGTAACAACCAACTGAGACTTCAACAGGCTCAAAGATATGTGTTCAGTTATATAACTACTCTGAACAAGAATAATAAAGATATTAGATATTCCCAGACCTCATTATGGCCAGTCTTCAATGTTCAGTACTGAGATGTTACAGAACTTTGACTCTCTTAGTACAAATCCGATCCAGGTCCCATTTGGTTGTCTGGTTAATAGGGCGTCTATAGTTTTTGCAGTTCTACAGAACATCAATTCATTTAGTTCCAATTGTTATCCATCCATCTTTATATGTCTAACAGCCCCTTCTGCTAAAAGCCTTTCCACAGCATGACATCACCGCCACCATGCTTCTCAGCAGGGGAGCTATAAGTTGGGTAATGAGCTGTGCCCACTTCACAGAGAATTGTTTTATGGTTTAGTTTTGTTTCCATATCAGCAGAAGAATCTCTTTTGCCTCTGCTGTTTTGCTTTGGCAGCAGGGAGTTTCTTCACTCTAGCGATTCTGCCTCACAGTCTAGATTCATAAAGTGCTCACTGTGGGTTTTCTAGCAATATCTCCCCTGGCAGCCTTGCAACTTTGTACTTCTGTCAGACAGCTTGAAGGATTCTTGGGTTGCCTCTTTGACTGAGGTCTTTCTCGCTGGGTGCTCACAGTCAATGGATTAACAGGAAGGGGCCGGGTAGTAGTGTGTTTTTCTTTTCCATCTCCAACTGTCTAATACTGCAGGGTTAGTTTGATGACAGAGACTGCAAATGCCCTTTCCAAGGAGGAGTCTATGTCTGTATGGTTCTGTCTCTTTGTGCCCCTATAACTTCTCAGGGTTACATCATAGAATTATATCCTAATAGTGTACTGTGGTCATGACCACTGGGGTTTGTCACTCAACTTTGGCATGTAGCTGTTTTAATTTCCGGTGTAAAGCCACAAAATGTGAAAAAAGCTAGTTGTGCTTTTCCTGGCAAGCTCTAGATTCACCACACCTTCATACAGGAAGTCGGCACCAGCTCACTCTAAGCTATTCTGGGCCATCACTTAATTCCTATGCTCCCGGCTAAAGGGCAAGAGCAGAAACTGAAGGATTTTGTTGACATGGACTGTAGAGAAATGATACTGGGAGACATCATGATAACTATTATACACACACTTTAGTTCATGTTAAACCCAAAGATGAAATATTAGGCCAGGTTGTATCACAGCATATACCTGTAGGCACTATGTGAGCCTTTCCTATCAGCTGCAAAGGGGGTAGGGATGCAAACAAGCTGCAACATTAACAGTATATTAAGACTATTAGAACGATTCTTTGAGCTCAGTATGTTCAATATGCTGAAACCAAATTATGCTTAATTTGCATAGAAGGCTGGAGCTACACTTTTTTCGCCCCTCTTGAGAGATCTCAAACACGCATTTCCTTTCAGCCCCAGGAGAGATGAGCATTTTAATTAATTACAAAACCCATAAGACCATTAAACCATGAAGACCACCAGAAGACATGTGCATATGGTGCCTAATGTCTGTGTGAGAGGTACATTTTCCAACTGTGGTCAAAGCATTCTTTGACTACCCAAGTATACTTTTCAATTGTATAAGAAAGTGTGTGCGTTGTGTGTTATGGCTCGACCAGTTGGCGGGCCGTGCCAGGTGTGATTTCATTCTCCCCGCAGTCACGGGTCTGTGAGATCGCTTTAGTCACAGTTTTTACCACCCACTGGCAGACGATGGTACACTCCTCCCTCCCAGACCCGAGCTGGTGTCACTGTACAGTAAATCATCTGTGTTTGTGCGCGGCTATTTTCATCTCGGTTTTATCCTGCATTCGATCTGCCTGAAGGTGTTTATGTGTGATATGTTGTCAAAGACCCCTGTTTGTTTCCGCCTGTATTGGCATCAGTATACGAGGATGAAAGTGTTTGTGCACATGTGTGTGTCCTTCCATTAGTGTGTGGGGAGCCAGAGGGAGGCCCTGGGGCTTTTACGAGGTCAGCTTCCTACCGAGTGGAACGGTTAGAGGGAGATAATAATAGTCAGGTCAAGATTCAATTATTTGCCTGGGGATTAACCTTATGGGGTCTTTCAGGAAGGTCAGTAGGTGGTGAGGGGTTTCAGGCTTCTGAAACAGAAGCCACTTACAAAGCGCCTGTATTATTGTTAAGTCCCCTGATCGTAAAGATCTGAAAGCCTAGACAGACAGAGCTGAAGGCCAGTCGGATGGCGGCAGTTTTAAATCAAACTTTGCTTATTACTGTGGAGCAGAACAAAATATTACAGATGGGGGAAAAATTAATTTGTATTTTCTGTAGGTTTCCAGGGTTTCTTGTCACTCAGGGACATTGGACCTATGAACTATTTCCATCATGCTTAATTATAAAAACCTTTCCCAGACATGAGCTTTCAAAAGGTCAATTTCAATAATGTAAAAGGCTAAATCTTCTTTCCAGTGGTGCTTATTGATTTCACAGAACATGGGAAATAAATGTAAATGATATTAATTTAGTCAGAGAAGCTGATTGGGTTTATTTTGGTCTAAACTGCGAGGCATTTCATCCTTTCTGGTGCCAGCTCTGGCCAAGTAAAGGCAGTGTTTTCAGAAAAATTAAATGTTGTTTCAAACATTTTGAATTGAATATCATAAGACATTTTCCAGTTGTTTACTTTCATATATAAGAGGATAAATCAGATTCTTTAAATCTTATTCTTGTAGCATAGTTTGACGAAGCTATTTTATTATCTTATTGGGAAGTTGTATATGTGCACTTGAACCATTTATTTCCTGCTCGTATTGTCTGCTCTGTCTGACTTCTTGGAAATGGAAAGTTACTTGTTTCATCCCTCAACTTGTTAGTTAGGGGACACTAAAGAGCTGGACTGTGTTCTTCCTCACTGTTGCCACTAAGGGGGTTTGATCATACTTCTTTGAGCTCTTTGTTTCAGGATTTCGCCAACACAACTAATTTGCAGCTTTTTACTGCCACTTGGGGGAAGTCTCAGGGTTACTTTTGTTGAGTTAGGGTTGTTATTGGTGCTTTAGTTTTGCTATGCTTTGGAGAAGACAAGGTGAAAAAAAAGAAGACTGTCCAGAGCAGCTGTTGTCTGCACTTTTCACCCATGCTTCTTTGATATTTATTGTATTTGGCACTCTTCTTCTTATGAAATTCTCTTCAGCCCCTTCCGGTGCAAGCTAACTTTCAGCAACCAACGTGTAGCGACATCTTTGAGGCCTAAGGTTTTAAAAGACTACACTTCTTTCCATTAATCTTAGAAAAAAAAACTTCTGGAAGGGGTACAGCGCTACATAGACAAAAGTTCAAACAAGCTTGAAATATCTTCAAGATGAGACTACGGTACTAGTGGGTGGCCTTCAACCATCCATTTTCTGCCACACGATTGGCTCCAAGCCAGACAATGTTGGCTTCCCACATTTTCCAGCTTCTGGAATATCCTAATACATTCCCAAGCCAGATGAGATATATATAATCTCTCCTGGGTCTTTTGGATCTGGATTGAACTTGTCTCCAACAGCCCAGTGGAAGCGATCCATAAGGCAACCTGATCACATACCCGGACAACCTCAACTGGCTCAATTTGCTGGAAAGGCTCCTTTCCAAGCCCCTACCAGATGTGTGAACTCTTCTGTCACAGTGCGCCCAAGAAACTTGTGTAACAAACTAATTTGAAGTTTTGTTCACAGGGTATTTCATTTGGTTGCTCCATGAAGTTCATACCCAGAGTTGACTGTTGGAATGTGGATCAAACTTTGCATTTCACCATAACGCCATCTTGATCTGGAAACAGGCCCATATTATAGCAGACACTACATCAGTCTGGCTGTCAAATCTCACTCACTTTATCCTCTCTGGCGAATAAGATGCAGAAACACTCCTGTCAAAACTCACGCTGTACCTACCCAGGGTCCAAATCTGATGAAGATAACAGAAATACATCAGCTTAAATAGGTAGACAGTCAGTTTGGTGGGTGCTTTCCTCCCCTGTTCACGAAAGCAACAAATGTACAAGGGGTGATGCTTGGGATGGCATAACCAAATGTGAAAGTGCTTGGATTTTCTTCTGAGAGAACATGCACCTCCCTCTCTGGTTTCCTTTATATAAAGTTCCCTCCCTATGTAACCCAGTTAACGATTTGGCCATATTGCAACCACATCATTGCTTTAATACACATAACAGTGGATTTTGGGAAGTGATCTGCCAGTAACAGTACAAACAGATACACTTGCACACTACCACATACACCTTGTTTCTATTATAGTACAATGTTTCTAGATGAAATATGAGACAGAAATATGAACTTCACAAGAGATTCATACCATCAGAGACGGCCAACTGATGTGAGTGAATTAATCATCTTCACCCTTCCAAAATACTTATGTATGAGCTAATGGATGAGCTCTTCCAGCATGAGGGGAGAAAGTTAATGTGTTGATGAGCAATGTCCCAGATATTTACAGGGCAAAATCCAGGACCGCAGGCTGTTTCTCTACCTGCCTGTCAGCCCTCCCGTCATCTGGTCTGTTTTTCCTGTCTATTTCTGTCTCCCTCTGTCTGTTTCTCCCTCTTGGCTTTCTCACTCAGTCAATAAAGTCTTGGCTGAGAGTGTGCAAGATGAAAAGAAAACAAAATGCCTTTTGATCCGACAGCCTTGTGTTACTGCTCTGTCAAAGAGTGTTACTCTGATAACCCAACCAAAAACATTAGCCACGGGCTACAGTACCAATGCCAAAGTTCCCTACCTTTAATGCACTGGCATAAAGTTTGGGCAATCTTAGTGAAAACTTAATACAGCAGAAATGACATGGCATTCCTTCCAATTGTCTTTTTTGTTGCATCTTCTCACTAGTTGTTTTCCTCTCTTCATGTTTCCTACATCCAGCACCACAAAGCCATGAGAATTTATCAAACAGCAATTTAAGGTACTTTAAGTTACAGCTGCTCTGAACTGCATGCGATGTTGCATTGTTGAGAGTACTAGTGTTTCATGTTTGACATGCTCACCGCAAGGGAAGAGCAATATTACCCATCTGTTATGCGGCAAACAGAGGAGAATAATGCAGGGACCTTTGAAACTGCCAGAAAGATGAATTTAGTTCACTCCTGTGAGACACACGGCTTCTACATAACCTTGGTAACGGCTGCAAGATATTTGAATTCCTCTCAGAGTAACACTCCCAATCTTTTTGAACATCTTTGGGTCAAATACTTTAAGTGAGGACGTCTAAGATTAAAGGAAGACATGTGTCTCTATCTTTATGTCTAGACAATAATTTTTCTTCAATGTAAAAATTAAAAAAAATGTCAAATCCATGCGAGAGTTGTTAAAAGTCCCTGTTTTTTTGTGTTGTTGTTGCCGTTGTCATTACCATCTGACATTTTGATAATGCCACCCAAATGACTAGTCTGGCAAAAGCCCAAAGAAAGCCAGTTTGAGGAACAGCTGTTTCACTGCCATCTTGTTTTCTTTGTTAGAGCTGTTTCTTCTAACTCTGTTATGAAGCCACAAAAAACGCCAGCAAAATGTTGTAGTGTTGGAATTCTTGATGCATACAATGTATTCCTGTCAAAGAAACTGAAACCCAGTGGATAACTGTGATTTTTAATGGTTATATTAGCATATGTGGATAATCTTACCATGAAACTTGATGGTATAGGCCAGAGTTACAATGAATTTAGCTAAAAGAAAAAGAAAACTGAGAATCTTTGAAAAGCTTAAAACCAATTTTAAACTTATAAGAAGAGACTCTGTATAGGTAGGCTCTTGTGTTTTTGTAGGAGTGGAGCTAATGGTTAACTAAGTCAACAGTTTATCAAAATTAGAAATCCAACAACCTTTGCTAGGAAGTCATTTCTATCCCTTCATCAAAGATATCCATGGTCAATCCAACTACACAGCTAGGTCTTTGCAGCAGTAGCAAGAGCAGTTCCCAGATTCGCTGAGCTATCCTCTAGAAAAAAAGATTGCCAGATTTGCTGAGTGTTTCTAATGGGAGGTGATAAAAGGTGCCATGTTGATTTACTACATTACAGCATGTACTATTCTAGTTCAAGCGAGCAGCTAAAATTGAAGGATAAAGAATCAATCTTTTAATCAATTTTTTCAGATGTTTGCTCAGTATTCAACTTGTTTTTTAAGGGGGAAAAAAAAACTACTTGCAGTTTTTTTGTCAGCTTTTATGTCTGTCACTTGAATTGGCTGTGATGACCATCAGCTTGTTTGTAGAAATGAATGCACCACAAAAAGAACAAGTCAAGTCCACCCAATTATTTGTGACTACACTTTATGAGAGACCACACTGTAGCTGCACTTGAATGGACGAACTGCTGAGTTCTACAGAGCAGATGACAACAAGAGAGTGAGGAGTCAAGCAGCCTTAGGGAGAGTAAAACGCTGGGGTGGAACAGGGAGTTGGAAAGGTTTAGATTGGTGCTAGACAAGAAGCGAGTTTGAGTGTCTGGCTGTTTTGCTGATTGTGTGGAGTTTTTGTTTCTTATCTGAATGCTGACATTATCAAGCAGGCATCTGGGCAGTTCTTTGCTTCTGGGGACCCTGCAGGCAAAAACATGGTATTTCAAAATTCATGCATGCTATGCTCCGAAAGATTTTTTTTGTTTTAAAGTTCCTTATGTTTGTTGGACATTTTAGACAAACAGCTTACATTTAAAAGAAATGAGATGCCAATATTTTCTTATACATGAATGCTTTTTTTTTTTTTTACCCCTAAGTCGAACTCGTGTTATGGAATAAACATATGATTATGCCAAACCTTATCTAAGACATCACACATCACACTTCACCCTGCCCGTCGATGTTTAATGGTTTTATTATATTTTATAACAAAGCTGTTAATTGAGGGATAATATAGAATTTTTGCCAATATCAAATATGGTTTGAGTTCATTCTAAAACCTTTTAGTGTCAAATACCAATGGCATGTTGATATTATGGATAACAAAAAAAAAGGGGGGGGGGGGGGGGGGGAACCAAGTGCTCCCTTTAATGATCCCTTTTAAAAAGAGAAAAATTATTATTTTCACTTTCAGTTTGGTTACTTTAAGGTTGTTCACATTAGTGGGACACATTAATTATTCATGTTGCATATATTTACGTACACTCACTGCCCCATTATGAATTCAGAACTGGCTTAATTGTTGGTGTCATACAAGGTGTTGAAAACATTCCATATTGAAATGACAGCATCACAAATTTGCTGCACATCCATGATGAGAATCTCCCGTTCCACCACATCCCAAAGGTAAAATATTGGTTTGATATCTGGTGACTGCGGAGGCCGTTGCAGTACAGTGAACTCCAGTGTAGTGCATGTTAATGTTAACTCGTTCAAATTACGTGAGCTCCCACAACAGTCACTGCCTATTTTTCCCCTGCGCTAAACCTATTTCACACTATGTTACCCATGATGCTCTGCGCACACGCATAATAAACCTGGAATGCTCCATGGCAACGCTGGTGCAGTCCTGTTCTAAAACGATAAGCGCAGGTAAAAAGAGAGCCGTTGCAAATGCAGCGTGCACATCAGACACCTCGTCATCTTATGATTATTTACGGAATATTACTTACTGTCCGATAATGAAATCTATAATTTCTGTCTTCCTGTGCTTTAAAAACAAGTCAGAACGTCAACTTCGTCAGTTTGTATGATATCTTATAATATTTCTACATTTTGCAACATTTTTGTTGTTGCTTTAAATATGAGGAAGAGGTAAGCTGAAAATAGTCGTTTCACAAAAAAACTTCTGTCACACAGAAGGTAATTTAATATGCAAATGTATTTTGCGTGATAGAATTTCAGCTCTATGACATTGATTTCATTGCATGAGACAACATTTTAACCGCTCTCACTTCTAACCGGAAAAAATTCAATGAACTGAACCTTGAACTAGTTCATCAGAAGCATGAACTTGCACAACGCTGCTGAATCATTGTCATGTTTAAGAAACCAGTTGGAGATGATCTGAGCTTTGTGACACGGTGCATTATCCTGCTGGAAGTAGCCATCAGAAGATGCTCCACTGTGCTCATAAAGGGATAGACATGGTCAGAAACAATACTCAGGTAGGACATGACTTTTAAATAGTGCTCCATTTGTACTAAGGGGCCCAAAGTTTGGCAAGAAAATATCCCCACTACCTGCCTGGACCATTGATCCAAGGCAGGGTAGATCCATGTTTTCATGTTTCCACCAAATCACTTTAATCCCCTTTCTTCATCATTCTGATGCTCAGATTGAACCTCAGGAAGTCGTCTTCAACATGTCTACATGGCTAAATGCATTACTGTCATGTGATTGGTTGATTAGTTATTTTCATTAATAAGTAAGAGAATTGAAAGTGTGAGCTTATATTCTATGTATGTCTTTGGTCATTTTCAAATGAAGCTCATTAACTCATCAATCAGCCTCATCATCATCAGTATCATCACTTTAGGTAGAGCAGGTCGTCCAATAACCCAAAGGTTGTCGGTTCGAATCCTGCTCCCATGTCAACTGTCACTGTGTCCTTGGGCAAGACACTTTACTTTACTCTCCTTGCCTCCAGTGTTGGCATCACTGGTGTACTCACTTGTAAGTCGCTTTGGCTAAAAGTGTCTGCTAAATGATTGTAGAATAGAATAATAGAAAACCTTTCTCAAGGGCAGTTTGGGTTCATTGTAAAGGATTTGCATCAGCTGAAATAACATTAAAAACATCAGTGGGATGAATGTGGTTTTAGTTCCAACAGAGTGAGCAGTATTTTCATTTGCTGGTTTTAACTTGTTGGCAGAACAGAATGACAGCAGTCACTAAAAACTTGGCAATATACATCACCTCTCACATCATTATGTCAGATAAGTCAGCAATGTCTTCCAGACACGGACATTTAAAGGTTTTGTTTCAAAGAAGAAGAAAAAAGAGCCACGTTCTACACGTTTGTTTCCATCATAATGTTGATTTCTTTAACACTTATAATCTGTCTTTTAGTCCCAAAACTTTATAGTCCTACATAATATGGCAGTGAGACATTCTTTACATCCTTTTAGATGGGTAGCATTGTGGTTTTACAGCTGCCAGTGTTGTACACATGTGTGAGCATTAGAAACAGTGACAGGTTATAGATTTTTTACAAATAACCGACATTTGAGAGAAAACCATTTTACAACCATTAAAGTCTCCGATTGTAATTTAACGGGCTGTAAGAAGTTCTAAACTGACGATCCTCCGGTGTAAAACTGATGACCATGAAACCATCTGAAACTACAGTTTTCTGTTAATCAATATCAATCTAAACTTTAAGGGAGCAAACAAGGGGTTTCTATGGCTTCAGTGTGCTTTTAGATGAGTAACATAAGATGAATAGTAACAAAAAAAACTATCAGTAATGTTCAAAATAATTTATAGGTTTAACTGAGGTGGTTTTTGATTAAAAATTGAGTAACTGCATATTAAGGAGAATGGAAACAACTTGATAAACTTTGCATCTGGCCAGACAAAGATAAAAAAAATAAGACATGACTCACCTAAGAAGAGGAAGGATCCAAACTCAGGAAGTAAGAGGTAGACAGATGTAGGAAATAAGATTCTATTTTGATAATAAACAAAATACACTGCAAGGCAAGATGACCCAAACTACACTTAAACTAAAAATAAAACTCAAGTGAAGACATGGACAGACTAAGCTGAAGACAGCTTAACAAACAGAGACAGCAACAATGTTCTGGAACCAGGCAGATTACATGAGGGAGCTAATGTCTAAGTGCAGAGCGGATGAGAAGTAATCCATCACAGGGCCAACACAGAGAGACAAACAAGCACTCATGCTCACACTCACTCCTTGGGAGAATTTAGAAACACCAGGTAATCTGAAATGCATGCTTCGAGACTGTTGGAGTAGCCCGGAGAGAACCCACACTTACACAAATAGAACATGCAAACTCCACAAAAAAAGGTCTGAGCTGAGGTTCAAACCAGGAACCTTCATGCTGTGAGGTGACTTTGCTTACCCCCCCCCACTACTGTACACTATGCCAGTGGTTCCCAACCTGGGGTCTCCCAAAGAGCACAGGGGATCCCCGAGGATTTGACTGTTCAGCGCCAGTATGATTTCAATGAAGGCCTTGTCCACACTAAAGACGAGATGAGGTGTTTTCGCTTCAGTTTTTTTAATTATTTGGGTGTTACACTCATATGGAACCAGTGTTTTGGGAGCCTGAAAACAACTTTGCACCATTTCATTAATGAGACATGCTCCAGTGCAGATAATTTGTTCTTAATTTGAAAGGGGGGGAGGGAGAGTAAGGCTATTTGTTGATAATTAACTTAACTTTGGTTTTATCAAAGGAAAGGAGTCAGCCAGAATGCATCATATATGGTGAGAATGAAAGCATAAAACCAAGCATTTTGTTTACAGGGATGGACATGGTCAGCAACAATACACAGGTAGGCTGTGGTGGTTAAACAACATGAGGTTCATTAGCCCAGACCAATATTTTTTCAATCGTTTCTTTTCCAATTTGGTGTGAATTGTAGCCTTGATTTCCTGTTCATATTGTGAACATGAATGTTTCTCCACTTCAATATGCCTGACTCAAAATAATGGGTCTGTATAATTTTTTTAATCAAGCTGTTAAATCCATTTAATTTAAATCAGGTGTGTTGGGACAGGGAAGTACCTAGAACCTGAAGGACAGTGGGCCTCAAGAACCAGACCCCAAATGTTCATTTTTGTTTGCCCAATATTTGACTTTGACTTACAGCGTTGACTAAATGTGGGTGTGGCTGCCAAAACTCAGCCACATCACCACCACATGTAGCTCACAAGGAAATTGCCATGAGGAAGGCTTATGACCCAGAAAATACTTGTCATAATCCACGTCCAGGCCAACAACTGACCTCTGGACAACATGTGGCCCACAGGAGACTTGCCATAATCCAAGCCAGGCTGGAACTTGACATATAGTCCACTTCTGGCCCACACAACACTTGCCAGAGCTGCAACCGAGCCATAAGTCCCAAAAGTTGCCCAGATTTGGACCAAACATGTCTTCACTATGTCTAAATGATTAAATGTGTTGCTGCCATGTGATTGGCTGATTAGATATTTGTGTGAACAAGCGATTGAAAAGGTGATCTGATAAAGTGTAAAGGAAGTGAGTGTATATACATACTGATGTAGTATTTTGAATGAAGTGTCACATAAACAAGCTGTATGGGAGGTGTTCGGGGTGGATGCTGGTGAACAAA
Organism: Atherinosoma microstoma; assembly: GCA_037177055.1. Lineage (NCBI taxonomy): Eukaryota > Metazoa > Chordata > Actinopteri > Atheriniformes > Atherinidae > Atherinosoma > Atherinosoma microstoma. Next base: position 4,741,699 of record JBBBVU010000024.1, on the reverse strand, counting down.
ACCAAAGAAGTTCTGTGATATGTTTTGACTTCCAAGTGTATTTTTTGTTTCACCATGAGTTCTGCAAACATGCCACATAAAGATATCACATTCAGATGTTTAGATGGTCTGGTAGCAAAATGCTGGTTGGATTACGTTTTTGCTCTGCAGCTTGCTACACCGTCACATACAGTAAATGCCAATCAGACCATTACACAGTCCCCTACTGTGCTTGTTATAGGTGTTGTATAATTCAGTCTTTAAATTATTTTCCACTTTCAGCCAGAGTTCGAGTTTTCTCAGCCACTCTTGGGTCTTGCTACGGGAAGTGTTGGAATAGTGCTGTGAGCAGAGATGTTATGACTGACTCTTTGCTGCTGTTCTCATTATAAAAGATCAAGTGAAATAGCAGCTGCTTTGCTGCCTCTAGAACGCTGTAATTGTAATTGTATGTACAGTTTCATGTGTGTGTGACGCAGACGGCTCACTGCGTGAGTCTGAGAAAAAGAGGAAAGAACCATAAAAATAGTGTTTTGCTACTGATGTCAGTTGTACAGTATCATTTGACTTGAAATGCTTCTCAGTAAAAAGAATGGAAATGTTGTCCAAAATAAGCAGAAGTGGTAAAATTCTGGACACACTACACCATCCACTGACAGATGCATACCTAACAGTTTATCCCAGATCAACTCAAGGTCAGAGGGAACTTTTTGTGTAAAGCAATACACTTCACGAAGCTGTTCCAGGATCTGTTTAATATGGCTTTCGTATCGTGCTGAGTTAGCCTTTAAAATCAACTGCCATTACTCTCAGACTGAGCGATGAGAGACCACATTGAAACACACATGTAATGGCGAAGTCCGCTGGAGTCCAACCTTCCTGTTATTGCTTCATATGCTATATAATATAAATTTTACATAAACAACCGTTATCTCCACCCAGATTAGTTTTCCTACATTTGGAAACGCATAAGAGTCCAAATAGATTGAAACCCACCACAGCTTTCTTACATTTCAAACTCACGCCGTACTTGAGTGTTGTCTAAATAAACCAGGAAGGAAATAAAGAAATACTGATCTGCCAACTTTTTCCCCACGAAGACGAAAGGCAGACTCAATCTGAATATCCTGGATCCGTTTTCTGGAATGCAGCATAATAAACATTTAGCCAAGTTAGGTTGCTGTTTCCACAAACTATTTTTTAAAATACAAAAATCGATAGTCTAGGTTTATTAAAACATTATTTCTTGACATGCCTTCAATATGCAGTAAGAGCAAAAAAAATGCCAGTGTTACTTTGGAAGAAATTGATGTAATTTCAGGAATCAGGGACTACTTTCTCTATTTCAAGTGGCACATTTTATGTTGTTCTTTATGCTGGATTTGAAATGGAACATTGACTTTAGGGGTGAAGCATTGGCTTTCAACTTTATTTGAGGTTGTGACTTGAATGTGTTAGTTGGATTGAAGTTAGGTAGCTGACTTGCCAAGTTGAGAATACTTGACTGTATGACCCTCAAAGCCATTAAATTTAGTATGTTTGAATCTGCGTTTTCATTCAGTAATGATGTGAACTGATGCCGTCGTCCTCTGTCTGCCCCCCTTTTTCCCGTCAAGCAACTTTTAAATAAAGAACACTAGTGCCCAAAAATTCCAAAAAACAGAATCTCATGCCAATGGTGTAACAACTCAGCCCCGTCCTCCACTGCAAGCTGATCACAGCAGGCTATCACAATGCATCCAATGTCTCAATGCTTACTTGGTCTGCAGCCCGCTTTCTTCTTGTCTTTTGTCCTACTATCTGCAAATTTACATTTCCATACAGCAAGTAAAGGATATGTAGCAGAGGGACAGTATTAGAGTAGACGACTAGTGATGGGATGCTTCTGAGCATATATTGAGTAATCCAGAGAGTATTTCCTCCAATCGCTTATCGAGTAGAGATGGGATTTATGGATCTTTGAGTGGAGCCGGATCTTGAGGAGCCGTTCCTTTCAAAGAGTCATTCAAAAGACTTGCTTGTTCTCATTTTTTTTAATCTATTTAATTCTTTAGAATGCAATCTGGGGTAACTCATTTTTTTAACACAAATCCTCTCTGGTAGCAACAGATTTAAAGTATGCACCCCACAAATATATACTCTGTTGGTGGGAATGTTTTTGAAATATTGGTTATACTTTAATTTGGTTTTCATTGTAATCATTCTATAAAAGGTGGCTCTATATCACTATCATTATTTTGGATTTTCCCCTCATCAAAAAACTTTGTGACACAACAAAAACTAAGCTAGCTACAAGGAATTTCCATGCAAAACAAATTTTAATCCAATTTTACAACAAGATTTTTTCTTTTTTTAAAAGAAAGGAAAAATAACACTTGTGGGGTGTGAGCCGACACAATTAATCATGACGGATTTACTGTGGACAATAACGTTTTTTAAAGCGGTGAAAAACTTCACATTGCACTACATTTTGCATTCATAAAAAACACTAAAAATACTGCCCCCACAACCAGCCCCACAAGAGCGTTTTTTTTATTTTTTTATTGTATTAATTAATTAATTGTTTTTCCACTCATTTTGAGATTTTGGAAAGAGTAGAAATAGGTGGAAACTTGGAGGAAAACAACATGATAGCTGATATATGTAAATGATGTGAAAGTAAAGATAATCTGTAAGAGTTTCAGCCACACACTGGTGTACAACACACTCACGCCATTACCATCTCACACATAACACTTTTGATTTACAAGCACAAATATAGTTTTTGTTAACTTGTAATTTTCTTAGCCTTGCAGTGTTGCTATGGAGTCCACACACCGCAACACTGAAGGGTTATGGACATTTACATATGATTCTTTGTCTTGGAGTTACCTTGTGATGTTCTTCCTTACTGATGGAGCAAAAGTCGTGCAATTTCACTGGGCCCTACCATGCACCACTTGTTTATTTCATTCATTTGTCTCATGTGTTTAATTATTAACATTCACTTTTTCCCCTTTGTATGTAACCTGGTCTTGCCAAACAGATAGTGTTTAATCAAAATTTTGAAAGAACATATGTGTAAGATACACACAGAGGTGAGGAGTAGAGGCAGGGTTAGGGTTAAAAAAAAAAAAATGGGACCGGATGTTTGACATTCTTGATTCAGGAATCTTAAAATCATTGTGAACATGTCCATTATTTCCAACCTACCAATCTGGAGGTTTGTACATACAAGTTCTCCTAGTTTCCCCTGCTGGTATCCTTCAGCATCAGGCCCAATACTCTGTCAAATATGTGAACAATTACACTGTCAGCAGCAAAGGTAATCAACTATGTAAGCATGAGGTTAAAAAGCAACTATATACAAGAGAAACGAGGCTTAAAATAAACCACATTTACTCCAATTAAACTTTTTGCCCTTTGCTTTGCATTCCTACATCTAAAGCACTTGAAACTATGTTCTCTCTTTCAGCTCAAAAGGATAATTACCAAGAGAGACGTTTCTTTGAGCAACACTTGAGTAAGGAATTGGTTTTGGGGCACAAGTGAGGGTTTTAAATCTCCAAGCATGCGCAACTAAGCCAGATTTTTCTTTGGTTACTGCCTGAAGCTGCCTCCAGCTTGTTAAATGACCTACACAAGCTCATTCAAGCTGAGTTTCAGGGCAGTTCATGAGGTCAAACAACTTGTTACTTTTCTCTTTAGCACCTCCAAAAAACCCTGCCTTTGTATTGATTGGCATTAGTTTCTTTAAAATAATTTATCCCTGTAATTCTGTTAAGTGTAATTTAGACTTTTGTTTGTTTCATTGGCAGTAAATGGTGTGACACAGAGCTACACATATAGCATTATTAACCTTTAGCTGAAACGTGTCAAAGATTGAGAAGTTTTTCTGAAATTTGTAAGGACACAATGTCAGGAAGCTTGACTTTGTCTTTATAATCAGTATTCAGGACAAGAGAGTAGAGAGGTGGTTGTGTGAGAAAAAGAAAATACTCTTTACCTGCAGGTTTTTATAATTCTTGCTCTGTCTTAAAGCGGAGAAACATATTTAATTATGCTGAAGATGCTGTGTCCGTCAGTCTGCCCGAACCTACTTCAAACTGATTATTCTGCCTCGCAGATTTGTTGTATTCACACAAATATGCAGCCAGACTTTCAGTTTTTAAATGAATACATTCATATATACACTGCATTAACACTTAAAAGTTGTTTTTGGTATCAGTTTTCCACATTTGAAATTTACAGTTGAGCAGTGACGAGGAGAACAGCCGAACTAGGACGAGACTAACCAATAAGAAATATGGAGATTGAGAATGTAAACTCACACACTGCAGTCCTTGTAATTGAAATGAATGAAATGTACTTTATTTATCCCTCTTAGAGGGAAATTATTGTTGTAGGAGTTTTTTTTTATTTTTTACAATTACAATAATAACAATAACAATAACTATAATGATACAAAAAAATAATAATTAAAAAAATTGCAAGCTTGAGAGTCATTAAAAGAAGGTCAGTGCTGCCAGTTTTGAACCCAGTTAGATCTTAAGTTGATGGAACATCTTTGAGAATGAGTGTTTTTTATGCAAGAATGGCAAGAAGATTCATGATACTTTTGACTCAGCTGCTACGCCCATACACTGTAGGGCGGGAAATTGTCATGAGATCCCATGTCAGTCTGTCATAAAGATGCACGCACACTGTTTAGATTCACTCATGTCCACATGAAAACATGCATTTTCATGTCAGATTTTTCACTAAACCGTGTGTTACGACCCGGTTCGGCTAAGAAAAGAGGAAGTTACATAAAATAAAGAAGCCCAGATGTAAGGTGGAGTCACAGGGAGTTCATTGTCCCGACTGGCAAGTGGAATTCAATTAAACGGAAGCAAACAGGAGGGATGGGCGGGTGTTGCTGCTCAAATCACAGAGACAAATGAAATAGAAGCAACTAACTGGTAAGAAATAAACTAATAACTAATGTCCATCACAAAGAAACAAAAACCTGACTGACGGCACAGAGTACAAACAAAACACAACTGGAAGCACCGTTAATAACCTAACAAACAAAATACACAAGTAGAAAGAAAGTAGCCAACTTACTGACCCAGTCTCAAACAACAAAGGTTTACACGTTTACAGCAAATACAAACAGTCTTAGAGGTAAAAGCCGAGGTCAGATAAAATCTAACAAGCAGAGTCTCTACAAGTAACACAGCTGCCACTGAACCAGGGGATGCCTTAACCTTGGAATTAAAATTTCTACTTAGATTTTTAATCGAAACATCAAAAATGTCATATGGTGTGACTGTCCGGCATATGTGTGCCCTCAGAAATAAGAGCATATCTCCAAATAATTTATAAACATTTGATAGTTTTACAGTGCATATAAAATACTAATGTGTTATCAATAACCACATAAAGTGTTGATGTCTGTGCATCATGTCAAAACAAGTTCTGACCAAATACATTTTGTCCGCAAAATGGTCGTTATATGGTGTGACACTGTAAAGTTAATTTTCAATGGGCAATAATTTGGACATCTTAATGATGAAGAGGACCACATCCAACCAGGAAGTTACAATAAAATCTCATAAGTCATAAGTTGAGTTGCACTTTTTGATTTTTAGTTGAAAAGGTATGAATCTGACATCACCAGTAGTGGGCAATGTTTTGTGTCTTACGGTGTGACATTACTTGCATAAAAAATAAATATTTCTCACAGATTTTACTTATTAATTCTTAAAAATCAATCCTGCCGTGTGACTAATGACATGCGAACTATTGGCTAGCTCTTTTTAGTTTTCAGATAAATTGGCTTGACTGATCAAAATGTCATATGGTGTGACAGATGTGTCATGTGGTGTGACTGGTTTTCCTAGCCACACCATATGACATTCACTTTGTTTTACATTAATATTTATATAAAACATTTAATATAAGTATAATATCTATGATAAATAATCCACTTTCCAAATTTTTATATTCCATGCGACCATATTTTACAGTTTGCCAGACCGTACATATTAAAAAAATCATTTTCCTGCATTTCTTGTCAAGACTGATATGTCCAGCAAGGAGAAGACATGCTGTTTTCAGCCAAAGTAACTGCCGGCCACAATGTTTAAGGCTGGTGTGGAACAGCAGATACCACTCACCAGGATCTGGTGAACAGTCATCGACCAACCAACCAAGAACCAGCCAACCTTGTTGAACCAGAAGCAGACACCAGTTCTGATGACGACACCGACTGTGGGAAAGTTTGTCATTGTCAACTATGACAACAAGCCATATGTGGGCCAGGTCACTAAGATATATCAAGATGAAGTAGAAATCAGTTCAAGCCAATCAGTTGTCATCGGTTTGTATTCATAACAAATAGCCTGGCTAAGGAAACCAACAGACTGCATTGATCCAATCCCCCATCCTGAGCATGCTAGAGGCCATGGTGAAAAGGAAAAACTCCCTTTTAAAAAGGAAAAACCTCCAGCAGAACCACAACCACAACCAGAACCCGGCTCGGGGAGGGCGGCCATCTGCCTCGACTGAACATTAATTTGATAGCAACAAGTGTTGCAGATTATCATTATGGCATGACACTCATGTCATTTGGTGTGAGGTTCACAATTGTGACAAAAAAACAGCTTTATTACTGGTAATTCATGAAAATATCAATAGAACACAAGGAAAATGGTGTTAGCAAGAGTGTCAAGCAATTTCTTACAGTTGTTACAAGGTTTAAGAGGATTAAACTAAAATATTGTCAAAGATTGAGGAGCAATGTCTTCCTTTGCGTGATGACTTAGAAAAATAAACCAAACTATACCAGATTTTCACAATGAAATGTTAAATATCAAAGAGTCATGATTAAAATGTTTGATGAAGGGAATTAGGAAAAGAAAAGTACCCCATTTTTACTTTATATGAAATATCTTTCCT
>JBBBVU010000024.1:4723834-4734699 GCA_037177055.1 Atherinosoma microstoma | reverse complement strand
AAATTTTTGATGAAGCGAATTAGGAAAAGAAAAGTACCCCATTTTTACTTTATATGAAATATCTTTCCTGTCACACCGTATGACAATTTAAGGCACTCAAGCAGCAAATTGGTGGAAAAAAAGCATATTTCAACGCAAAATGAAAAAAAACACATATTTGAAAAGTTATAAGTCATAACAACACAAAAAAATTATTTTCAGGGATAATAAGGAAGTTTTTAAAAAAAAAAATTTCCAGCTTAAATGTCAACACCCATGTGTGTATTTGTTAAACAGCAGGACTACGCAGATGTTAAATATATCAGACAAATTGCACAATAAAAAGTTGTCTGATTGTGCTGAGAAGTTGCGCTGAAGGGGAAAATATTTGGTGAAATATCTGAGCTATCTTTAAATGAGCGTCCTATTGCTTTTGTAACATTGCAATGTCTTTTATCTCCTTCAGATTTTCCATGGTCACATCCTGAGAGGGTTTCTGACAACCAGGTTGTAAACTGATTAAAAGAAAAGTAGAGAGAAATAAGACACGGCTCACACTATTTATTTGGTCCAGCAGCTCAATAAAAAGACTGAAAAATGCTTTTCCACAATTTAAATACAGCACAAAACTACAGAAGCATTTCATGTGATAATGATGAAAACAGACTAGCTCCATTTTTTTAAGAAATACATATGCATTTTTCTCAGTTTGGTGATCATGAATTGATATGCCGGCAAAAAAGGCGTGACTTCACATGGCTTTGTGGGACCACATTTTGCTTTATGTGTTGGACTTTTTACAGAAGCTTGCACTGATGAAGGGCTTCGTGCCGAGTGATGCAGAAATAAATAGGCGCAACCGATGTAGGACTGTCCACCGATTGATTTTCAGAGGCGATTCTTGTATCATTCTCGGCTCTGATATCCTATCTGTCTCCAATGTCAGCCCCCAGACACCCATCTGAGATGAAAAAGCCAGACACAGTGCCATGTAATAGTGCTTTGAACCCGGGGCAGTGGGGCTTTTCAATCACAACCCAGATGAAATGAATGCCCTTGCACATAGCAAAAGAGCATCAGCATTATTTATCCACTCACCAGTGTTTCATGCCTTTGGAATTGAAAAATAAATGGGCACGTTTTCTTTTTCTTTTTTTTTGTAGCATTTCTTTAATATGAAATCACATCACTGCAGTGTGTGTCAAGACAGGAGCTTTTGAAGTCAGTACAGAAACTTTTTTTTAAAGAAATCCTCAGAAGTTCACCTTCGTGGCTGTCTTTGTAGTTTCACCAGAGACTTTGAGTCATTGTTTAAATGTTATTATCGCATTTCGACTTGGTTCTACAAACAAATTATTCTCAGTGGTGCTATTTGTGACAGCTGAGAATAGAGTAATCTTCCCTAAATGTCAGCAAATAGCCAGCTTTGTGGGAGCAAATTTGATTTCTTTCCACTTAAAATGCTCCCAAGACACAAACTAACCCTTTTCAATAAATTTGATAGCTTACAATTGAAGCGAAATTAACTTACACGTAGCATGCATTTAAAGCTAACACATCCAAGTTATTCAACATATGCTTCAATGCTGCAATACAAAACTACTGAAACATGGAAAGAACAAATCATTAAAGTTCTTTCTGCCAATAAAGTTGTGCCTGTGTCTCTATTGGCCTTGACAGCAGTGTAGACTGGGTGTGATGGCCCAGCCTGGATTCAATACTCTGTCCCTTTAAAGTCAAGTTAGGGATGCAGTACTTATCCCTGTGCCCAATATTCTGTGGATAGTGGTAAAGTATTGCTTCATCTCTTACTGGGCTAACTTCTAGAGACATTTGGAATTGGAGAATATTGTGCCCCATGCCACTGGAGTCGTGTGGGCTGATTTTGTGGGAAGTCTTCAAATGGTTAAATGGTTGAAGAAAGCATCATCTTTCGGTCTGAGAGTGAAGGAAATGTGGGAGTGCGGGAAAGAGAGAGGGCTCCCAGGAAGTTGCGCTTCAGGTCACGGACATGTAATGATGGGCTGGGATGAGCTGGGGTTTGCCGGAGGATTACCGTCTGTCTTCGAAGCTAGTGCAGCTCTCCAAGGCTACTGTTTCAATCCCCATGGAACAGATTTGCTCCGAGGGCCAATAGAAAAAGAGAGCATGTGTACGAAGAAAGCATTCAGTGTGATTGGCTCTGAACAACATAATCCACTTTCCAAGAGTAAAAGCAAACTATTGACTACTTTCATCTCTGTGGTGGTACTAATCTATTGTATTAACTATAACCTCTAATCATATTATCAAAGGCTGATTTCAAAGGTGCTACTTTTGTATAACAAATACCCTCCAATCTCATCTTATCTCATCTTATTCATCCTTTTGTTTTCTTTTCCTTTTTAAAGCCAGATAAGCTGCTGAGTAAAAAAAAGAAAAGAAAAAAGTTATAATAAATATGAAAATATGGCATCAGCAATAAATACTTTTTTCCAAGATTGTTCTTGTCATGCAGGAATTGTTAAATCAAAGATAAGTAGGACCGTATCTGTATTATTAGATGAATTCATTTAAAAGTGGTCTATTATTAAAATATTTTACTTTGACAACTTGCAGTGAATACCTCTCATTTATTAATAATACTGCCACCTTTTCATTATCGTCATCATCATTTTGGAGCATCGTTTTGGTACAGCATAGCATACATTACTGCATTATTTTTTCATTTTAGCAGCTTCCTCAGAGTGTAAATGCCGGCTACTGGGTATCGTCCTGCTCAAAAAGTCTAGGATCACTAAATCATTTTTTTCAAAATTGCTTTTCACCTTGTCAAATCATTGCCTCTTTATTTCTGCAACAGTACAGATCTTCTGTGATTCCATGCAAGCCGATGCCACGGTGTATAAATGAATGTCATTTTCAGCCCATCTCTCCCGTGCTCTGAATATGAATAAACTTGCGTGAAATGGTTAGGGTTGGTCTAAAAGTGTGTGTGTGTGTGGGGGGTGTTGCTGGGTCTGGGGGGTACTGAGTCTGCTACATCGGGGTGAGGTGTGGTGGGGACCCAGTTTGGGGCTTGTTGTCCTCTTGCCTGCTGGGGTTGTCTCCCACCGGGCTTGGTGGGAGGGAGAGATGTTGATGAGTGAGTGTGTGAGAATATGCCTGTGGGTGAAAGGTGAGAGACTTGAGGGGGTGATGGTGGGGGGAGAGAGACATTTGGGTGGGATGGTGCAGGGGAAGGCTGTGAGTGAGTGAGGAGTTATGGTGGAGGTAAGTGGATGGGTGGGTGGGGGAAAGGAGGGGGTGGCTGTATGTAGGTGGGCAGAGGGAGGGTGGGGCGCTGGATCCCACTATGCGCGGCTGGGAGACTGGAGTGGGGACTGGCTCCCACCGGGTGGCCCTCTAGGGGGGCCTGGGCCTCCTGGGTGTTGTGCGTGTGGGTTGGGAGGGTGGCTTTCGGGCTCTTGGAGCCCTAGGGTAGTATAATGTATTTCTATATGTTGTTCTACGTCAACATTACTATCTTCTTGATCATAATGAAGCATTTGTGCAACATCGTCTATCCCACTGACTGCAGAGGTGATAAAACTTGTCTGCCCAAACTGTTCACATTTTATGAAGAGGATGGAAAGTAATAAAATCAATTGTGACAGATGTGGCAACTGGGCGAAGTTAAACGGTCAATAATGCTGAAAAACACTGATAAAAATTTGTGATTTGGCTCCAAGGAATTTTTTTTCTTTATATGTAAAATATAAGCGTTGCAGGACCATCCTAAGTAAACAGTTGTTGATGAAAAAAGAACCATTGACTGTTTACTTTTAGAAATTTGGCTTGACTTTTTACATTAAAGGAACACTTTTGCTATAATAACAGTTCATCATCTCCTCAAATCTAGACCTCTTTCAAAAAAATGTCTAATTTCCATGTGTTTGCCTGGCCCCCCATCAAAAATATTCTCGACACACCCAGTATAAAGGTTACAGTTTGCTACATGTAGATTAATAAAAGTAATTAGAAACATAATGCTACTTTCACCTGGATTACATAAGCTGTGTTAGCTATGTTCAGCACTTTGTTCAGTGGTTGCTATCTATTAAAATAGCCTCTTCCTGTGGATTTACACTAAGATAAAGTACTATCAACAACTGAATGCGGTTGCATACATACCTGATGTGTCTATTGTTCAATGAATGAGTTGCTAAACTTCAAATCATGACCTCAGAGAGTGTTAGCATCAGGAGAGAAATACAGAATGGAAGTAGAGTTTAGAAAATTACATCATAAAAGAAAGGAGAGTTTAAAAAAAAAACTATTAAGAAGTACAAAAGTAGTTGAATATTTTAAAGTAAACATAAAGTCAGGATTTGGAAGAATTGGAAAAAAAGAAAAAAAAATCTCCAGTAGCCGCAGTAAGCACTGCTGGCGCTATCGCTGCTTCCACAGGTTAGTATCCAGGGAAGTCTGTTGTAATGAATAACTACTTAAACAACCACAGCAATTTTTTGAGGGCAAATAATGATGAACCTCAAACCACTTATATTGCACAATTCAAGATTAGCTTAGCATGTCAACTTTAGCTAATGTTAGCCTAATAAATGCAACTGTTTGTATTCAACAATGCAGCTTTTGCAGGCCCACATACTTCCAAGGAACAAAGCAGCTCATTCAGCTGGGAACTTTGAAGTAACCTCAATCAGTTTTAAACTACTGGAACAGCCAAAAACAACATAAACGTAAGGAATTTCCTGCAATGAACAAGACATCTGCCACACAGGTACAAATAGCTCGGCTAGGTTTACCACCAATCCACACACAACTAATACCAGTACCTACCCAGCTAGTATTAGTACATGTGGTAACACTAAAATATTTGTACAAACTTATACTTGTATATTTCTGCATTGTACAAGGAAATGCTGTGACTTATACAGATGTTTCCTGAATTCCTATTACCATTTATAGGAGACCACTGCAGTCAATGTTATTAGTTTTCCGTTTGAACTTTATCAGTTAAGAAATGTTAATTAATTACAGCTTTATGAATTGTTTGATATGCAGTCAAATAAGTTGGGTTCCTTTAACAAAGTTCAATAAGGGCTGTATCTTTAATTATAGTTTTTGATGAAAAACAGTGGTTAATGAAAACAGAAACATATTTTTGTCCGTAATTTCTGTTTTTGTTTTTATTTTCCCGTTTTGCTGAAAACCTTTCAGATGCTCGACATCATCAAGCAGCACACATTTATGAAACTTGAAAATGTTGATGCAAAAGCTATTTGGATCTGCATTATTTTCCCGTTCAGGGCTGGAAAGTGTGTGTGTGTGTATGCAGGCTATCCAAAAGTTGTGGGTGAGAGGCAGATATTGGAACACAAGTGACTAGGAGAATCCCTTTTAATGACTGTTTTCAGCAAGATACAAAAAAAAAGTGTTTCATAAGATCTTTTAATTATTTAACTTTTCTTTGAAGCAGCAGCAGTTATGTTGTATGTCTAGATGGATTGTTAAAGTATAGCTAATGATTTGGCAGGTTGGATGGGGTAAAAGTTTATAGTGATAGGGGGACCTTGAAAGACTTGTAACTATAGGACCCAACACCTATATGAGTCTTGCTGTTAGTACCGCACCCTGCTGAATGGTTTTTGGACAGTCTGTTATGGCCGTTAGTCCAAGAAGCTGACAGATATACTTCTATACAAGTTACTTGGGAGTGTGTTGAAGTGATGAAGAGCCTTACTTGATATTTGTCTTGTTTTTTTTCCCCTTTTGTTCTTAATAACAATATGTCAGAATATGAGTTTTGATGCTACCATGGGGTCTCAAAACAGGTCAGGGTTTGAGACCTCCCTTGTTTATCCCTTGCTTAGTAGTGTTGCAGGGAATTTCACAACAGGTATAAATACTTAGGCCTTGTCTCCATTTCTACCATAATTCCTACCAATCTGTCTCTCATTCATTTGGGTAGGTGGCCCAGAGATCATCCAAATGCCCCACAACAAAGACCTAAATGACTACTGCTCATTGATCTCTAAAAGGAAAGGAGCACCTTACCGGAGAGATAGGATCAAGCAGTAGGGCCGGGATTAGGAACTGGGATTGAGTCCACTGTTTAGTCCACTTTGAAGGAACCCTGGTTCAACAGGTGGTACAGTTTGTTTGGAGTAGTATTAGAAGGTGCGGGCTAAAGAAGCAAACTCTGGTATGCTATAAAACTGGGGGTCTTTGGTTCACTTCCAAGTGAATCTTGGTGCGGTTCGTTTGCAGTGTGAAAGCAAACGGACGATCCAATGAACCAAACAGAGGAAGTGACGTATAGTGCATCTTAGTGCAAAATGTTGCCTCTCCTGCTGCTCATATTGGACAGTTTCCTACGGAAACCACATTAGGTTTGAACACTTAAGTAAAAGCAGACACCTTATACTGCATAAATGTGGTACTGGTCCATTGTTTACTTGCGGTGAATTAGCTGTTTTGGGGCCTGGCCTATTGATGAGCTAAAATTTATTTTTCCTATTTATCCTCTTTATATTCTTTTATATACTTTTTAATGCATCTTCTGGACATCTTCTTTTATGTAAAGCACTTTGAATTGTCTTGTACATGAAATGTCCTATGCAAATAAACTTGCCTTTAAAAGCCAGTGTGGTGAATACACACACATTACTCTTCTGGGTTTTTTTATTACAATTTCTTGAAAACATTTTAATTTCTATTCATTTCTCTTCATTAGTTCTATACAGGTCTTGTGTTGTGCAAAGGTTCTCAGCCGAACACAGTGTCTTTATGCTTGTGGAGGTTATTGAACCTTTGACTGCCGCATTGTCTCTGCAGCCTCCAGGGACAAGATGAAAAGGTGGTCAGTCTTGTTACAACAGCTACAAACCTCTTCACCTTTCCCCCAGCAGTTCCTTACAATCTGGAAGCCATCACCTCCCTTCATATCTCCTTCTGGCTAGATATGAAATGAGCTCACGTTATAAATATCTCTATTCTGTTTGATTGCCCCCCAAATAAGTCAGACAAGTGCAAAGCACTGCTTCGCCGCCTCCTATTGTCTGGCTTTGAGCTATTGACGCTGCAGTTGACTATTTATTATAGGCACCTTTCCCAAGTGACCGATAAGCACTGTGATGGATGCATGATTTTACTGTGCCAAAATGGCTTTATCTTCCCCACTCCAAGCTACTATCTCAAGTGGGCTGATGAGCTTATTCGCTCTCCTCTGGCTTTCTATCGCTCTTTCTTTCTCACATCCCTGGATGGAAACCACTGAGAGTCTTATCCTCTGAAGAGCCCTTTTCAATAAGAACAAATGTATTCTATTATTTACAGAATTTGTTATCTATGCACTTTGTGGCTTCACCCAATTCTTTCCAGTTTCATTTGCTGTTGTTTGGGTTTGTCAGTGCCTGCATGTATGTTTGGATGCCAATGAATTTACAAGCATATGCATTTGTGCACGCGCCCACGGAGCATTCACGCCGTCTGAGTCGAGCAGGAAACAATGATTGCACTCTCGCACTGATGCTTTTTCACATTGTTATTCTACGCTCTGGATTCAATACTTGGCTGTTTAGAAACACAACTATCAATCATCTCAATTATTGCTGGCAAACTTCAAAGCACTTTCAGCTCGCTGCTCATTTTCTTTCTATTAGTGACACTCAAGTGGATAGAAACACAAAGGAACAGAAATTACAGAGTGACGTGTTTGTTTGTGTGTGTTTCTGAAGCTGTACAGTGGGATTTTAGATGAAAGTTGGCAAGAGGGTGACTAGAAATATCTTCACTTAGTGCTAAAAGGTAGAAAATTATGTCTGTTTCACTTTGCTTGATTCAGGTAATTCTGTTTTTCTCTCTAAAGAAAGAAAAGAGTGTCTATAATTGTTAATTTATTATTTCTGAACCAGCTAGAAGTGCAAATTGTTGGTTGCCCAAAAGATAGAAATTATTTTCAAATCTTTTCTGAGATTTTGACAATGTTTTAGATCTGGTGTCAGAATTCAGAGGAACCTGCTAAATAATCAGCTCTCCAATAGATGGGTTTCTCACTTACAATCAATACTGAATAAGCACGTATACATGGGGAAAACTACAGGTGCAATCATGTGATTACAATTATCTACTTTAACCCATTGGTACCAGACGTCCAGTGTGTGAGACATGACAAATAAATATGCATTTGACTCAGTTTCCCTTTCAGGTACCTACGCATGTTATACACCGTTGGAAATCTAAGATTCATGAGATTTTAATTATGTATTCACTTCAGGCTACAGTCTACAGTCATTACTGTAGATTCTGTAAACATTTCAGACCAGTTGCAAATGCAGTGTATCTTTTAAGCCATACTATAAACTGGCCCTGATATCAGCAAGGGTCCAGTAAGAGTAGTCCATTACAATAGTTGGTCCACAACAAGTCTTTTATCCACAAAAACCCATCTTAGGTGAAAATTGCAGGATTTTAATGGGCTTAATAAAAAGTGTTATTTTTACTTTAAGACCTTGATGGATTCGTAATAAAGTAAATAAATCATAAAATGTTCTTTTTATAGCTAAGCATTGTAATATAGACTTGAGAAAAACTTTTTTTTTTTAAAATAACCTTTATTTAACCAGCTCAACCCCATTGAAATCATGATCTCTTTCATGAGGGTGACCATGCCAAGATGTCAGCAGAATGTCAACATATAAACACTAAACACTAAAAATGAATTTTTGTTTGATGCATTGTTATTTATAACCAGCAGACAAAGAAGAAGTCTTCAAATGAAATCAGTTCGGATAACTCCAGGTTGTTTTGTAGTGTGTTCCATGGTGACAAGGTGGTAAAACTAAATGCTCCCTCTTCCCAAGCTCAGTGGGCACGCCAGGGACAGTCAAATGATAAAAATCCCAAGCTGTGCTTCTCCTCTTGTTATAAGACAATATCAGCGCTATGGCGATGACTTTACTTTCACTAGACTCAACAATAAAATGAAAGTACTTTATTAACCCCAGAGGGAAATTGCTAGTAAATAAATAAAACCGTTTCCAGCAAAGTTACTTTACACCCTGCCATTAAATGAAAATGACATGTTCTGTAAACATACCGTACAAGCTGGCTGGGGACAGCTAGCTTGAGTCAGGTTTCTGCTGAGAAGGAGACAGGGTGGTACGCATTATTTTGCATTTACACAGACAAAAACTGAGAAGGTTGTCAGAGTATCCAACTTTTCCTACTTTGCGTTGCTATGACATCACGCTATTACATAGCAAACACATCTACCATTATTATCAGGGTTCCCCTGCCTACCAGGTAAGGGTGTTGCAGATTAGAGTTTAACATAGCAAACTGCATTAAACCATCCTAACCCAGGCTACACCCCTTGGTGGAAACGGGGCTTTAGTCAGAAATGGTGGCTGGAAAAGATTAGACTATTAGCCTGGACTGCATCCATTATAACAATACAGTCATTGCCAAACACAAATGACAGAATCTTCTGAGAGTACACGGTCTGACATTTCTAAATGAGTCATATGTCCTGATGTGCATACGAATCCATAGATGCATTCACAGGATTTTTTCCAACATCGAGTTGAATCCAAGATTAAGGCAGCTCTGAAGGCAAACAGGGGTCCAACCTGGTACTAACAAGGTACACCTCATGAAGTTGATAGTGAGTATATTATATTGACTATAACAATATTAGCTTTATAATATCCTACAAATCTCCCCCTGTGTATTGAACCACATTAAGTTTGTTTGGTTCTGTGTAAAGTGACTTTTGTTCCAAGTTCAGTTCAAAAGTTTAGTCTAAACAGAAACAATCTGAAGCAACTCACAAATTTAATTATAACTCTAAGTTCATGGTTATCTACTGGTACCTCAGCAAAAGCAAACATGGCAAAGAAATGAACCCACACCTCATAATGCATGGTGGTTTTAAAAAAATAAAAAATAAATATTATTATTAATTTCTTTCTTATCCACCCAAACGATAAGTTGAGCCTGTTGGGCTTTTTGCTGGGTTATTTCCAGGCAGTAGTTGTTAACCCTGCTGGTTTATCAGTAAGGTCTACCCTAATGAGGGCTGACACACCGTAGATAAGATGTCTGCTCCTCCATATTCCCCTCTGTCCTCAGGAAGAAACTTGCATTAAAGTAGTATTTTTTCATGAACACACATTCTAACTGCTTCATCTCCAGCTCATTATTACCAAATGTATTTAGAAAATTTCCTAATGCTGTGTATTTCCTAGAAATGCCTGTAGCAAGTGTTAATTTAGTCGACCAACAGTTTTCATCAAAGTCTTTGTAAATGAATAAAGACAAAGGGAAAATATTCAATGGAGACAAAATCCAATCAGATCTAATTTAGTTGTGTGGAAAGGTGGGATGTGTTGAGAAGAGATCCAATCAGAATTGATATGAGTATATCATAAGAAGAGCACACACAGTTTTCATCCAACCCTGAGAGAAATACACAATTAGCTCTGGTGTACTGCCGTAAATCTAATGCAACAAAATGTTAAACAACATTTGCACACTGGCTATTGTGCAATCCACAAAAAGCTTAGCATGCTAAAGAAAACATTATATAATGAGATCTTTTTCTAGTTTTCTATGCAACATCATCACAGAGGTGTTTACTCGGGTTGGGGATCAGAATGCTGTTGTTTAGCAGGGTTGAGCTAAAGGAAACACTCCTCTTGTTTAGTTACTTTAAGGTTATTTAGGTTACATTAATCATTCATGTGTCATTCATATAAGAGAATTTTCATATGCTCACTGGCCCCGTTATGAGGTATGCCTTTGTAGTTAAATTTATATATTATCTGTAACTGCTTTAATTCTTGGTGTCATAGATCCAACAAGGTGATGGAAACATTCCTCAGAGATTTTGCTCCATATTGACA
>JBBBVU010000024.1:4683962-4695391 GCA_037177055.1 Atherinosoma microstoma | reverse complement strand
CATGTTGTGACATAATGTGACATTTCAATAATTTCCCTCAAAGGGATAAATAAAGTATTTTTCATTTCATTTCATTTCATTCATTTCATAAGCATTTGTGTGTTTTTTTTTTACTGTTTCTATGCTATTGCAATTCGTTTGACTTGTCTTGCTGTGGAATGAGCTCCTATTGTTGGTTATTTAAGGGACTTTCAGTCCATTGTTTTGGTTCCTGCTCACACTTTGTTCATTTTTAATGTGCACTCTCTCTACCACAATTTTGACCAGAGACATATCACCAAGCATGTGAAGGACTTCAGGTTTAGGATAGTTAAAAGATTTTTAGGGAATCTTTATGACTTAGTAAATATCCAACTGAATCGTAGTATACTTGTATTTCTTGTAGAAGGTATTTTGTCCCACTGCCTTCTGTCACATGCCCCTTCACATTTTGGTGTCACACAGAATGTATGTAATAATGTCTCATTGCTAGACTTATACATCAAAATGGCAAAAGCCTTAACAAGTCCTTAGTGTATGAGCACTGCCCTATAAAATGTACATTTAATACTGAACCAGTCAAAACTTCAAAAGCCTTAAAAAGCTTTTTCATGCTCATCTTTTGCACTAAATGCCACACTTGCAGGTCAATTTAAATAAGATTCAATTTACTGAATCTGCTAGCAATTAAATACCAGTTCCTAATGCCCCATGAAAATGTGGCCTGGGCACTGACTATGTGAGTCTGTCAATTCAGGTGGATACAAGTCCCAGGTGGCTCATTTCCCTCTCTCACATATACACCTCCACGTCCAGTTTTAATTGACTCTGTTGAACAGGAACAGCATGCTTTCTCACCGCTCCGACGCTAATTGGGTTCTGCGCCCTTACTTTTTACATGAAACACATTTTATGGAGCAATTTAAATTACGCATTGCTGCATAATT
The DNA here is from genome assembly GCA_037177055.1 of Atherinosoma microstoma. Classification (NCBI taxonomy): domain Eukaryota; kingdom Metazoa; phylum Chordata; class Actinopteri; order Atheriniformes; family Atherinidae; genus Atherinosoma; species Atherinosoma microstoma. The sequence goes on along the minus strand of JBBBVU010000024.1, from coordinate 4,694,465 downwards.
AGAAAGAAATGAGGGAATGAGTGGGATCCGTGCCATGACAGCAGAAAGATGAAATGGCTTTTGTACACTTTGGTCGATCGCTGCCGAAGAAAATCATTTGTCTGAAAAGAGAGACTGAGTAGGTTTAGACAAAAATGTCAGGTCACCTCGCACTACAATATAAATATTAGGAGACTGGAACAAGCAAGGCTGTAAAATCTGTTTAGAAAGTGGATTCAAATGGGGTCATCCATAATTGATTTTGGGAAAAGATGGAGGAAGGAAACACATGAAGGTAAATAATGATTAGCTCTCAGGAACATATGCTGTTACTTTCATAAACTCACTCCAAATGACTTATTTGGCAGTTGTTGTTTTGACCTGTGTGTGCTGTGTAAATGTTCAAACACTGGGGCGAGGCCAGATGTTTGGCAGACACGTATGCACATTAATAAGCAGCATGCACACTCATGCTTGTGCACACATAGACAGATGCTCACAGAACTCCTCACATCCAGAGTAACAGCTAGCACACATACACACAAGCAATCTCACTTGACATCCTTTGGGAGTCACTGTGGAAGAGTCTTTTTCTTTTTTCCACCCTACTTATTGATATTTGTTCTGTCAGCTCTCTAAACCGACTGTTGGCTCTTGTATGGACCTGAGCAAAACACTTCAGACACTGGTTCAAATATTTAACATCTTGAAATAAAATTCAATTTGCTTTCTGCTAACTGAAATGGGTCAAGATGTGAAACTAGTGTAAGGACATGAATTAAAGCAATAAATAGCTGTAAATCTTTCTTGTTAGATAGGACATGAAAGCTACGGGCCTATATCACTTCCTTTCTTTCCTCTGACTTGGTTTTAGTCACACTGTATAAAGAAGTCGTCTCACTCATACTTGTAAAACCAGCAGAGACTCAAGGGTCTGTTTTCTTGTAACACTAAATTTGGAAACTGGTTCTAGCTTGGGGATTTTTGCTGTGTTAGTATAGCTAATTTGCTGGTGACATACTTGGAGCTGAAGCTTTTAGGTTAGAGGGCTGTGTGTGTTTTTTTGGATTAGCTTCACTGTCTGAGCTCAGGTTAAACAATTGGTTTTTATGGTGGCTTTTTACCAGCTAGCCTCAGATTATGCTAGCATGTCTTGAAGTTATGTTGTATAAAATGATGTGACTAATGTAGCTTATGTAGCAGCAGAAGAGGTATTTCCAGGTACAATGATTGCAAATTAGCCCTAGCTTGTAGTCCTACATACATATCAACAGTTCCTTTTCTATTTCATGTGACGCTGTTTTAATGTTTTGTTCTTGTCAAATAAATGTTAAAACAAACAAAATAAGTACATTTCTAGAATGCAAAATTCACTTTGTAACTTAATCTGCTTCCTTGTGGACATGTTTAATCCTTTGTTGCTTGCTAGCAAGTTAGAATTGTATGCTATTTTATGCTAAAATATGTATTTTGCCAAATTGTAGTGACAGTATGCAAAGTATCTGACAACTTCTTAGGCCATGACCACACAGAGATGAGTTTAGGTGTATCTACTAAGGTTTTTTTCCTTCTTTTCAATTAGAACCAGAAATTTGGGGGTTGAAAGGAGCTTTAATTTAGTTTATTTTCATTTGTGATCTGAACACTTGTGACTATTCTTCTAAAAATGTGTAGGCAAGTCTCTCCCCTCTGTCGGGTAAGATAAAATAAGATCAACTGTATTTGTCTTTGAAAGAAAATGTGTTTAGGGTGCGAGTGCTGGCAGAGCAGCATACATATACACCAAGTGTACGTAACCAACAACAACAAAAACAACGATAAAAACCAACTGGAAAGGCAATAACTGTAAACAGCAAAAACAGTGTGGCATAAATTTACAACGAGCTTGTGACTACAAACCCAGACACATATTTAAATAACAATAAATAAGTGGACCCAGTTAAAGATGAGATAAAACAGATTAAAAAAAAGTAGTAAAATAGTAAAAGATAAAAGAAAAAAGAAATTGAGGCTGTTTACATGACCAACTATGCAGCAACTCTATTGTAAACGACAGGAAGGTTCATATAATATTCTTATAACATATAAAATAGAAAATAACATGAATAAAAATCTGGTTTATTCAAATTTCTTCTACAACCACAAAATGCAGCCAAGCCATTGTTTACTTCTGCTTTTCTAAACTAGAACTGGCCAAAATGTTGTATATAGCAAAATCCAGTATCCAGTCAATTGGTTCCAAAAACAGCCATAATTTAGATTTTATGTTGGCGTTTGTTGCTGCCTGTGGCTCAAAGGGTCCCCAAATCTCATGCACTGATCATGAAATATGCATTACACCCAGTTCACAGAAAGGATAACACCCACCAACATCCCCCTGTTATAGAATTAATGGGCAAAGCACTGGCATATGGAGCACAGTTTTCCCTAGTTATATGCAGTTTACAGCCACCTACCAGCCAATCAGAAAACTGAATTTGTCGTTTATAGCTAAGTTCCCAGAGAAGTTATATACGATGATCCTGCAGCAAGCTTTACCTCCTTTCGAAGCACAAGTTGAAAACTTACAAATCCCGGGAGGCAGAGGCTCTGTGTGAACAATCTGCTTATTTAACAAACCGGTGTTGTGCTGAAATCTTATTTAGTTGATCTAATGAAGCGATTGTAGCATTTCACGAATATGTTAATTTCATGGACTTATAAATCAGTGTGACTTATATTATTATTGTTATTAAAGATCTGCTTTTTATGCTTTTTTAGGACTATGTGAGCAGCTGGAAGTATTTTCTGAAAAGCCCTGGATCATAAACAGAAGATATATTTAAAAAAAAACAGATGCTTTCCAATCATGTTTTAGAAATAATCTAATAGTAGGATCCAGTTAGTCAAAAGTACAAACAGGCTATGATTTGATTTCTCTGTATTTCATGCAAACAGCATCTGCTTCACACCAGCTACTACAATAAGACAGTCATTGTCTGTCCCAGGCGATTCATGCTGTTATCCAGCAGTGACTCTGCTTTGCTGTGGATTTCGGAGGATTTTTTTTATTTTTTATTGTTTTATTCAGTTTCAGTTTTTGTTCAGGAGGTGCAGGTGAGGCTGGGAGAGTTGGAGAAAGTTGCCTTGTTCCACAACAGCAGAATGGCAGTGCCTGGTTTTAAGTTTAATCTTTTCCATGAGCAGTGCTGCAGAAATGAGAACAGGAGAACATAAGATGAAGGGTGCAACAGCCAGATGGGGACACCATGCTATCTGGACAGGTAAAGAGGAGTCATAAGAAACACAGTTAACACACCTTGTCACAGTTCAAATGAAACCTTGTCACACAGCAGGAGCAGAAACTCTGAGGCCTAAGAAGGGAAAAAAAATCTGACCATCATTTATTGTCTATCCATAAAGGAACACAGTATGATTTTATGTGAAGTTCTATTATTTTTGGCTCCCACATCTCAGTTAAGCCATTGTTTCACATACTAACTGTGAAAAAACTGGGTATTAATTATTGCAGTTGTCTTTTTCAAAGATATCTGGAAAGAGGCCAAAAAAAGATTCTGGTCATCCAGGGTGATTCCCCCAAACAGGCTGCCAGGTCAAAGAAGGAAGATGGTGAACAAAAGCTGTGTGGAGATTAATAAAATGAGGAATAGATGAATAAATCAAACAGTCGGTTTCATTTGGGTACTGACTGAGTTCAAATTTAAAACAAGCAGAAAAGAAAGTCAGTTTTTAACACTGGTGGTTAAAACAGAATATTATTGTTGATCAAACTTGTTCTCAGTCCTGTTTGGACTGCACTAGCCCTCCCCATTGTCATAGATCCTGTTTGTGGTCTTCAAGGACAGGATCTCGAGGCGTAGTCTCGGCTTTTTGTGGATAATGTGGTCTCTTCAAACCATAACCTTCAGTTCTCACCGGATTGGTTTACAGCTGATTGTGAAGTGGCCTGGATGAAAACCAGCTCCTCTAAATCTGAGGCCATAGCTCTTAACTGAAAGAAGGTGGAGTGCTCCTCTGGGTCAGGGATGAGTCGCTTCCTCAAGTAGAGGAGTTTAAGTATGTCAGGGTCTTGTTCACAAGTGATGGTAAATTGCAGCAAGATGGATGTAAGGATTGGTTGTTTCGCCAGCAGTAATGAGGGCTTTGCACCATCTTTATCTATTGTTGTGAAGAGGCAGTTGTGTGGAAATACAAAGCTTTTGATTTCCTGGTCCATCCAACTACTATCATGAGATTTGGGTCATGATCAAAAGTATAAGATTGTGGATAAAAGTATCTGAAATGGATGGCAGGGCACTGTATGGAGCTCCTTGAACATTTGTGTGGAGTTCAAACCCTCCACAGGGGTTAGCTGAGGTAGTATAGGTATCTAATTAGGATACCTCCTGGTTGTCTCCCTTTTGGGGAATCATTTTTTTATAGACACAATGGAGGTATTCCTTCCTGGTCTGGGAACGCCTTGGGATCTCCAATGAGCTGGAGGATGTTGCTAAGGGGAAGGAGTGTCTGGGTTAACCTCCAGAGCCTGTTGCCTCCATGACCCCATCTCAGATAAGTGGAAGAAAAGAAAAAGGCTGGATGAATGGATGATTGTAAATTGCACCACATTGTTCGAGAACGGAGGCTAATGGGACCGGTACTTGTCTGTAATAATAAGTAATGACAATGAAATAGGCTGCAGTTGTTGTTTTTGTTGTCTTCCTTCTCATAGAAACAAGACTGCTATTAGTTCATTAACCTGTTTTTCTTGAACATAATGAGTTAATTGTAGTCATTAAAGCAGTTCTGAAGGCAAAAGGGGTCCAACCCGGTACTAGCGAAGTGTCTAATAAGGTGGCCAATGAGTGTAGTTGATAGAGAAACACAGAAAATAGCTTCACAGTTAAGTGGATCTGGAATGGCTATATTCGTACGTAGAGCGGAGGGATGTGTAATTTGTTTTATTTCCTTTGGCACGACTTTGTTTTGCCATTCCAGTTAGATTTTCTTGTCTTTGCACACACCAGCAGCACACCCACATACCAAATCCCAATATAACTCCTGGTTACAACTTCACACAGTGTCGAAATCATGTACAATCCATACTGGGAAGTCAGTCTCGCTCTGTGTGTGTTTTATAACCCGAGCTTCTCCGTTCTGTTTTATGGGATCTCGACACATGTGCTTGTTAGCACTTGCGAGTCCCTCCTGTGCAACTCCAGTGTTCAGCTGGAGGCAGAACTCCAGACTTTTGTCTCCATGACCTTGTGCGGTGGCTGGATTTCCGAGAGATTACGAATGATGTAGAATCCATCTCGCCACACTCGAAGCTACTTGTTTGTGGCTGCACGTTGTTCCAGAACAATCAACGGCATTTACTGGCAGCCACCGGCGGGATTTAAGTGAGACAACAGACAACAATAGTTGCTCCAGAAATGTCGATGCTTATAGCGCCAATTACATCAGAACTGGAGACTATTTCTGAAATGAAAGGATTTTCTCAGCAGAAGAGTTTTCTTTTACGTCTTCTCAATTTGTTTGCTACAGCCCATCATAGATAAATAGATCATCCAATCAGCTGCTAATTGCCTGCCTTACTTCAGACTTTATGCAACAATTACTTTAGAGGTCATCCTGTGTAGCAAACCATCTGTAGTGTCAGGTTATGTGGTGTGGCATTTATCAGCTGCATACACAAAAGTACGAGCTGTTGGTGAGCTTTAAACTGACTGGTTTTGGCTCCCTTGACTTCAGTCTTAGATCACTCTCAGACCAGCCAGATTTTCTGTACTTTGTGGCAGAAAAAAAGAAGAAATATAGTTAACGCCTTAGTTTCACACCCAAAAATCACAACTACATGAAAAGAAATGAATGGTTCTTAAATATTCCTCCTCTACACTACATAAACCATATCAACAACCCCGGCATGTCCATTAGCTTTGATGAACTCCAGCATCTCGTTGACTATAAATAACATGGCTTTGTGTAATAACCTCGTATGACCCTCATGAAGCACTTTAATATAAAGAGCACTGGTTATTGAAGCCGTATGTTTTCCCAGTTATTCATAACCACTGTGGTTGCATCTGGTTTCTCTCAGGTTTAAATCAGTCTGTGTCGTGATTCACCCCGAGAAACATCGCGGCAGCTCGGAGGTCCTCGAAGAGCTCATGTATCATTCCTCCTCTGCTCAGCCACAGGATCACATGCACACTGCTGTTAAAGTTTTGTGAGCTGGGAAACTTCTTTTTTTTTTTCCCCCAGTGATATCCAGAATGATTCCTTTTGGTTGAAGAACATTTTACATCAGACATTTAGTTCTGGTGAAAAGGGGAAGCGGGGAGATGGGAGCTGGCCTTGTTTTCTGTCAGTGCGGGTGTTTAATGGCAGACACTTAAAATAACTTAAATTCTTGGACGAACGGTCAGTGGGTTATATTTATTTATTTCTATTAGACATCAAAACATCTGTTTCAAAAGTATTGTAAATTTCCCGGTATAAAAATATGTCTGTTTTATGGATGCTGCTGATCAACAGCAAATTTTTTGGTCCCAGGATATGTTCTTTCATGATAACTTTATGGAGAAAATTACACATCAGTAAGTGATCATTTTTAATACATGATATTCAAATTAATCCACAATGCAACTTCCAGCGATTTTCATTGTTCACCTTAGATTTGAAGGATTCTTTTTGCTTTTTACATGTCATTTTTTGGCCCTTTTATACCCCCTTGCAGACAGCAAATGACATGCACACAAAGACTAACTAGGCTATGGGCAATGACTAATCCTCAGGAAGAATGTATGTATTGACAAATAAACAAGTTTTATATATATACATATTTATATATATGTATATATATATACATGTATATATTATATATTATCTCATCCAGGTGTTTTGGACTGATTTGGGAGAAGTGCGTCATGGTTTTTATACCTTTGAGTGGACACAGTGATGACACATGTCCTGTCCCTGGCATGGAAGCACTGACTGACTGCCTAAATTTGAATTTTCTTAGTAAAGAAAGAAGCAAACCCATTACAGGCCTGTTTGGATAGATGTTCTGGGGTTACTGACACAGGAGCATTAGTTAACCTGTCGACAGTAACAAACAGGGCTCGAGCATTATTGCTGTTCTTAGCAACGATGTCAGAAAAGAATGATTGTCTTGCATTTCTCAGCTTCATTTAACATCTTTTTTAATGGTTTTTGTCTTCTCTGTACCTTTCTTCTGCCTTTGCTATGCTTGCAAATTCCAGTTACTGCAGTATTGTCAATTATAAAAACAAATCTGGACAAAAGTTTAGATTCAATTTCAGGAGGCTCATAAGTGGAAGCATGGAAGTAAAATTCATTAGAAGAGGGAAATCTCAGAGGATTATTAGACAATTTACAACCATGGTAGTATTCATATTTGTAATTCAATATTCAAGGCCTCTTCTTCACATCTCAGAGCAAAGCCCTGTATTTAAGAAAACACTGACTTTATTCAACCTAAACTTTACCACTAATGAATCAGCATCAGAAAGTGTAACTTTAGTGTACCATGTGCAGAAATTTACACAGATAAAGATGTGCAAAAAAAACAGCAGAGCTAAACATTTAGAAATATCATTTCTGTTGCAAAAGAAAAGTCTAATCCAAGGCTGATTATGGCTTTGTGTGGGATTCATCAAAAATAATCAATATAGAGGAAAAAGACCCACTTTTTTCCATTGAATACTAACACATTTTGTAAGATTCTTCTCAGATTTTCAATTATTTTTTAACCTAAAATGGAAAATTGCAGATGAATGGCTAATTGCACATATATAACCAAGCAATTTCCACGAGTCTTGAATCTGAATATAACATTCGCCTTGAAAGGAGTTTTGAATGCCTGTCTGGTAGCTTGAGTGAGAGAAAGAACATGCACAACTCTGAAGGCAATAACAGGTCAGATTTCCCCAAAGGTTCTGACTCCGACACTGAAATTAATTGCACTGTTCTGAAGATGAATAAAGGCATTTGTGCTGTGATTAAGTAAGCCTGAACGCTCGCCTCCCTGCAGGCCTGAACCAACACTCTGTAAGCCCACAGCAGTGCCTTCCTGCCTGCCTGACGGACTTTACTTCCACAGAGTTGCAGAGCCTGACAGGAAACAGAATGCCTACTCACACAGGTTTGTATACCATATCCTGCAGAGAAACGCTCCCACATGCACATATGCTGGCTTAAACTCCCCTAAATCACACACAGAGCTCCCTCTGTACCTGCCAGTCTGCTCACACACATAGATTATAAGTAAATGCAAAAACAAATACAAGCCTGTCATTTGTCAAACAGCAGGAGCAATAAGAAAATGTATGGTATGCATGAAAATGCGTGTGAAGTGGAGAGGAAGCCGAAGCTGTCTGGATGAGGGCGTCAGTGACGAGCCCAGATAAGAGAATGTTTATGATACTGTATGCCAGATCTGACTGGCTGTCAGAGCGAATGGAGCCGTCATGTGATTTTAATCGTCACCTTGGGTGACAACAGGGCTGCGGAGCTTTATAGCATGTGGGAGCAATAAAGTGCAGGAAAGATAGCAGCTCTGTGATGGAAGTTGTGAGAACTGTCGTCAGGCCTTTATGAACACTGGTCTCAAATTTATGACGGGAATAAGTTGGGGAAATAACATTTACTTAATGTTTTTGGTATCTGTTTAACTGCTAGTAACTTCAGGCGTAGACACTTGGAGCTTCTTGAGAATTAAGAATAAGCGCATATAATTAAGCAAAAGGAGGAGATAAACAGCCTTCTGGCGTGGAGTCATTTCTTCCATGAGCTGTCAGGAAGTTTGAGTTTTAACAGTGGTTTTCCTCTTATGCCTTAAAGCTGTTTGGATTGCTGTGTTTTGATAGTTTGGCATCTTCTTACCTGGATCAGTGTCAAATCCTTTGAGCCTGAGAGATTTACGTTCTTCACTGAGTGCCTCCCATTTGATCGGTCTGGTCAACTTTACATTTCAGCCGGCAGCCAAATGGTTTGCGAGCAGCTTCTCACTCACACAGTTTTCCTTGTTTATGTTCAGCTAATCTCTCTGACAAACACTGTTCCACTTTTTCTACTTCTCTTTCAGTGCTCCACAAACATTTCAGGGCGACTGTGGAAGTCTTAGCCATGAAACAAGCAGCTGGGATCTGCGTTGTCGTCACACTGTCTTTTCTAATGTTTCCATGCTAATATTTGGCAGTAGAGAGAAGGTATATGTAATTTTAAGGAATGCAGAAAGAAGGTAATGTCTGTCTCAGTTTTCAGCAGGACTGAGAAACCTAGACTTGAATTCACATTGAACTCAAAGCCCTGACATTTACTGACATCTTGCGTAATATCATCAATTCTCAGCTTTTAAAAGTGCACTCTTTCTCAAACATCTCTTTAAAGTTTATCCGTGAATTATCCACCTGATCCCTACTATCGGGCCCTCTCGCATTTGGCTTTAATAGACACTCTCTGAATATCTAATGCAATGTTTTTCTAACAAGAGGCTGACTTGGGACACGGTTGTAGTTGCAGTGACAAAACAAATACCAAAAGCATTCTCAAAGGCTTTTGTGTTTTAACCGATTAAGATTCAAAAGCACATGCAATTAAAGCTAGACAGAGTCGTAGCTGGAATAAAGATTCCTAAATAAAATATTCATGCCCAATGCAAGCGGTAAAACTCGAGCTCAGTGGCAAAATATGCCCCAGAGAAAAGGAGGAAAATCTATTGTTGACAAAATGCAATTGTTTTTTTCAGGACTTTTTAAACCTGGATAAACATTTGTTGTGATCTTTCTTATTATCTCCATAGCCACACAAGTAATGTGGCTGGATGGATAATAAAAATACTTTGGCTTAATTAAATTTCATAGATTTCTCAGTGCCAGGATGATGAATTCTTACAACTTGGTTGATACACTGAGTTTTTTTTATGGAAATGCCTCTGAAAATATTAGCTTTTTCACCATGAAACATTAGATACACATATTTAGTATATATTCCCTAACACTTCAGGATATATTAATTACAGTAATCCTCATATAAATCCTTTAAATTTAAATGTCCCCAAAGAATGCCTTCAGCTGTGCTTTAAAACAGATTTCAAGCTTTTTATGCTAATGCTACAAAACGATGAAACATGTGGTTGACTTCCCAGACATGTATAGATGCCACATTGGTCCCTGCTTGGTGCGTCAACGGTGCCGCCATATTAGTCCTGGCAAGTTATACGTTTTCAATACAACTGAAAGGAAGAAAGACATTTGGATTTTCTGCAGTTTACACTTTGACAAAAGTTTGTAAAAATAGGGCCAAATGCACTGTAAAAAATTTAAGGAATTTTCCATTTTAACTTTGAAATGGAACTTTGTCCCATATTTTTATTTTAATTCATACATTTAAAGAGACGATTGTTGACTTTCGGAGGAAAAAGAGTAAACAAAACACTGTTTAGATCCTGGGAGAAGAGGTGGAGGTGGTGGAGGAATACAAGTACCTTGGAGTTCAGCTGGACAACAGACTAGACTGGAA
>JBBBVU010000024.1:4667056-4681288 GCA_037177055.1 Atherinosoma microstoma | reverse complement strand
CCTTGGAGTTCAGCTGGACAACAGACTAGACTGGAAATGCAACACAGAGGCCATCTACAAGAAAGGACAGAGCAGACAGGAATATAAGGTTTTGTGATTATTTTCTAAATTTGAGTTATGTGCTTTACTTCCTGTGTTTTGTTTATATTTTGATGTTGTTGGGTTGTTTCGTTCTGTTAGAGTTGGCACAGTGAGTATAATGGACGGTACATGTGGTCACACCCACCACTACCTTTCATGTTTCAATGGAGAAACAAGTGGACCTCGATAAGCTTTGTCTGCAAGAGGGGGTGGATTACTGTGGGGGGATGTTTGTGTTATTATATGCAATGAGAAACTGACTCCGTTATTTCATAATTAACGATAAACTTTGTATGTGGCTTGATGGGGTTGTGCATGCGCCGGTGTCCGTGTTTCAAATGTCCGACCAATCACACAATACTTCTCAGAGCCCCATAAGAAGAAAGTTGAGTTCAGCTGATGTGTCGAGAAAAAGCTACAAGAACAACCAAACAAGATATCGTTTCCTCACAGCGGTGTCAAGCCATTTGTCTTTTAGCTCAAATTATATTTCTAAATAATCGTTTCAGTTAAAGAGACAGAAACTAGGCAGATTTTTTATTTTGTGTGTGTGTGTGTGTGTGCGTGTGTGTGATGATGAGTGTGTGAAAAGTGAAAAAGAGTATGATCAGGTGTGTGTTATTTTTGATGTTTTATACTTATTATTTTTTAAGTTGTTGTTTTTATGATGTGAACAAGCGCAATTTTTGTACATGACAGCAAGCAAAATGACAACTCCAAACAAGAGGAGAACTTTGATGGAGAATCTTTGGGTAAAAGAGCTGGGCCTGGATCAACCTGACCTTGCTATCAAACAGCTCGCAACCATACGTGAAAGGCTTCGCTCATAACTGGTAGACCAGAAAAGATTTTCTTGCCGTTTTGAATGTGCACCATGGCCGATTCAGCTAAGAAATGCAAAGAGACATTATCGGAAAAAGAGAGGAAAAGAAAGAGAGAAAGAGACAGAACAAGAGATAAGACAAGAGTCAAGACAAGACTGTCTTTTTGGCTGGAGGTAGGATGCAGGATCCATCAGCTCAGTGCTCCTCGCAGAGGGACAGAAGGCCAAGTTTATCGCCACGGCGTATGATGGGGCCGCTGTAATGAGAAAGGCCACCCGTGGTGTGCAGCGAAAATCATGGATGTGTATGAAAATGCTCATTATGTCCACTGCTATGCACACCAGCTGAACCTCATCATGCAGCCGGCGACATCCCACATGCCCAGGATTGGCTTTGCTGTATTTTCTGCCTTCTTCTCCAGGTCAACAAAGCTAACCCCGGTTCTGGACCAGGTGGTTTAAAGCAGACTGCCCAGAGCCTCCATGACATGCTGGAACTTCCACCGCCGCGCTGTAAACACCGTGTACAAGCACAAGGACGACCCGCTGAAGTGTTTCTACAGTGGAAACATTGATTATCAAATTGTCGGAGAGGCTGGAGGGTTTGTGAGGATGCTAGAAGATGATGCTTTCTGGGGTTTTTTCTAGCACTGTTCCACAAAATCATGCCTCATGTGGACGTGCTGTTCAACTAGCTGCAGAAGAGGAACATCGACCCTGTCTGGATTAAAGCATGCCCAACTTAGATCAGGTACATAATTATTTAGTATTAACTCAGAAAGTTATTGTTAAACAGAATAGTTGCTTTAACTTTAACTTTGCTTGTCATCACAGAGGTTATCACATTAGATTTCTTTAGAGAGAAACAACAAAGATTATAATAATAATCCGCATGAAACTCATTAGTTCGTTTCAGATTTCCAACACGAAACTTTTGAGGTTCATGATAAACTTTATGTCTTGATCCAGACTGTTACTTATACAGGCCAAGTTCACGATATATTTAGATTATTTTGCTCTTTCACAAATATTTATTGTGCATAAAAACATCAAAGTTAAGTAGTGAAACTTTTGTGTTGGGACCGGGATGTCCATCCCCTCTGTGAGGACAGTATGGCTGGACAGCCACTAAAGAAAGAGAGGATGCTGAGACCAGGAGAACAGCACAGGCTGGCTACAGAAGTCACATTTTCTTTCTTTTTTTGTTATAGAAAAATAAAAAAACAAACAAAAGCTGGACTTGGTGCACAAGATCTTATTAACCACAGCTAATTTTGGATGAATGAAGCAACTGGGAGTCTGTAATTAATATTTCCATCCATTTAGTTTGTATTCTTCTGGTCAGATGATGCTGTTTTTGACAGATCTGGCTGGGGATGAGCGGCGCCTCTGAATAACAGAAATATTACAGTTCTAACTTTAGTTTAAATAAAAGCTTTTAATGTTTGTTTCAGGTCTGTGATGCACACTGAGGAGAGCTTTGCCTCCAATCAGCATCTAGTGAAGGCATGGAGGACTGTTTCCTCAACACAGCGTGATCTTTGCCGAGGCATCGCTGGACACGACGGCTTATCTGATGCTTGACAAGTCCGAGGTCAAAACAGAACTGTCCCTCATCTATGGGAACAGTGAATTTAAAGCTTGTAGTGGAGCAGTGCCTCTGTACCAGTTATTCATGGAGAACAACCTTTAGAGCACTTTCTCAGGGACTGTCTGCCTTCTCATGACGACGCCCATGACAACGGCTAAATCTGAGGGGTGCTTCTCCGCTCTGACAAGGATCAAGACCTTCGCGAAAAATTCTGTGACACAGGATCGCCACAATGCTCTGGCTATGCTCTCCATGAAGAAAAACTTGTGAGGGGCATTCCTGACGACTTTAATAAAAGGCTCATGAAGAAAGAGAGGAGAGCAAAGTTCCTCCACAGATGAACAGAGGAACGTTAAATAACCGTGTTTGTTTGAATTGTTTTTAGAGGAATCAAAGTATGCAATCGGTTCACTTCTCAGGTTCTAGTGTTCATTGGTTCGTGTTTAAAGAATTATTGGATGTGTTGTAAAATTCCTGCCAAGAGTTTGAGTAAGATTAGAGATTTTTGAATGAATAGTATGTTGTTTCCTTTCTCTAGCTTACACTTAAAGCACTTCACTCCCATGCTTAGTGTCTCTGTAGGAGCCATTTATGTGCACCATTTTTGTTTATTCATTCAGCCACTTGGAGGAGTGAGTTGGGAGAGTACTGGCCTGGGTGTGTCACATGGGTTTAGGTATACTATATCCACAGGTGATATTAATATAGGTGGATGGAGAAACCCAATAAAAACCTAGCATTTTGTACAGTAAAAACCCCCTTTTAATTCATTCGCACTTTATGGATTCAACCATCAGAACCCAGCTTTTATGAATTTTGAATTTTCTGATAAACCGTAACATCAACTAAAGAAAGCCTAAAGTTTGGACAACACGATTTCGTTCTACATATTGAGAACATTTGGCATCTACACAGAGGCCACCAGAGTAGCCTCTACAGTAGGGCATCTTACCGTTAGTAGTAAATTCCTTGTTTAATAGCTGCAACTAAACTGGTACTTTGCAACAATACGTAGCACTGCTGTTTACCCTGTTGATGGAAGCCTCAAAACATTGGCTTCTTATGGAAAACATGTCGTAGCCTATGCAAAAGAGTTGACGGTGAAAATAGAAAATTGACTACTAGAGTATAGTTACAGAGAATCTTTTAATCCAGAAACTGATTATATTTACTTTTCTTATTTGCAGCAAATAGTTACTGGGACTTCATGTGACGGTGATTTAAATAAAAACTTGGAAAATGTATTGGAGCTTCGTATTTATTACATCCACTATAAGCTCAAAAAAAAAAGAAATGCCTTGCCAGCAGCCACTGATTTTAAATCCACTTTTTGGAACAGAGCCACTAACATTGTTAGTCCCATTTCAATCCCATGATTCAATTTAATCATTGCATTGTGGGAACACACCATCCACTGGCAGCATGAAAAGAGGGGGGGATATATGGTAGGAGTTTTTCTTTGTTGTGGACATTCAAATATTTTGGCGATGAAGCTCAGATTTCTACCATTAAAGGTCAGAATCTACATTCAGGTAGCATCTTGAGCAACTTATTTGACAATAAATAAGTTGCTCCTCTGTTTTCACTTGCAAAATTTTTCATAGTGGGATCTGTGTAGTTGTGATGATAATAATAAAAACTGTAATACAAGAAACTGACAGGTTTACTGTACTGTGAAAATTTAATGCTGTTCCAAATGGAAACAGAGTGACCTGTCGGTACATCTCAACAATGTCCCGAAAAGCTATCTGTATGTATGACTTGATTTTTATTTATTTATTTTTTTTAAGTTTTGAACGCTCCATTTCCGCTGCCTCTCCTCTTGCCTGCAGGCTCTCAAGTGTGCATTTCAGGAGGAGCTCCACTTCACTCAGCCGTGACCGCAGCCTGAGAGAAAGCTGCCATGCATTTCTTCTCCCCACTCCCGATGTCATTTAAGATGCAAAAAAGTAGGTGAAAATACATCAGTGTCAGGTCTGCATGACTAGAAAGTAGAGAAGGATTTAGAACAAACAGGGTTCCAAAAAAAAAAGAAAAAGAAAGAGAGCCCAGCCTTTCTACCTTGCCATAGTAAAAACGTCTTCACAGTCGCACCCGCAGCCAAACCAGAAACTTATGATGTGCAAGAAGATTTTCTCTTTCAAGCTGTGATGAGACGTTTTTAGAACCATTGATTTTATCCTGATTGGAACCATAAAGGTAGCCTTTACAAGGTGAACCATCTGGGTGTCTACACGAGGAGGTGAAGCAGGAGTGGAGACAATTCATCCGTCAGCAACCTGTCGGTCTGTCTTGATGATTCATGGCAGCCATTTTTGAGTCAAAATCCCATCGCAAATCAGTTTGCTATGAATAGGAGGCTGGCACTCTTGCCAGAGGCGGTTAGCATGGGAATGCTCGGTCGTGTGTAGGGAGATGAGGAAAAACACAGATGAAAACTGAGTCCATAAAAGTCCCCGCTGCTACAATAATTTAGAGTTAGAAGACAAATGACAGCCATGTTTGTTTGGTGTTGCTTTCTATGTTTGTTTTCTTAGCACCTGTTCAACCTCCAGTATAGTCACCAATTATGTATGAATAGAATAAAAAAAAAAAAGCTTAAGCTGCCCATAAACTAGCAAATGAATTATTTCTACTGGAAGTCCCCCCCCCCCTCAGTTTCCCCCATTTTGTTTTTATCACTTCTCAAGGTTTCAAGTCTGCATCGTCACCCCGGTTTTCCCCCCATTCTCCCTCCTCACGTTTGAAATGTATCGTTGGCAGAATAATGGAGAATTACCCTGTCTATAAAAAGCTCCTGAAGTCAGGAGGTGCACTGCTGCCAAACGACACTGAAAGCAATTACCGTATGTTTCAACACCCTTTTCATGGGAAGGGATCTGTCTCGAGGGCCACTCACCATGCGTATGAGACTCATTTGGTTCACATTACCATATCCTGCCGCAGCACAGCCGAGCCCCGGCTGTCACTGCCTCATCTATTCAATGTCTTACGTGTGTGATGGCCGTGTCCTTGTATCAATAGAGGATAAAGGAAAAGAGCGCATGCAAACATGTCTTTGTTTTCAAGTGAGAAGGGAGCCCCTGCTCCTCTCTTGACCCGATGAGAGTAAAATGAGATTAAATAAAGGGGTGGGGTGGGTTCTTTTCCTTGCCTTTGTGGTGCTGCCAGGGAATGTGAATCGAGCAGATAAAGGTGAGCCTCGCCGCCTTAACAGTTTCATAGAACAACACTATTGTTGACAGCCACAAAAGGAGCAAGAGAATGATCCTTCAAACTCAGGAAGGAGAGATTCTCTCTTTTTTTCTCCCGAGATATTTCCACCACCGCCTCCCCTCAAACTCCCTCTCCATTCTCCACCCTCCTCTCTGTACCCCTCTGGTGCTTGAACTCTGCGTGGGTTTGCTGTTAATTGGATTCAGATTGCGGGGATAATACAGTCTTGTGCAGAACGCCGCTCGGCCCGGCTGCGTCTGGCCCTCCTGGTTAATGCTGTCGATAAAGTAAGTACAGTAGTCACACACACAGAGGAGAATGTGTGAGGATACAGTCTGCTGTGCATCTGCACGGCAGGCGGCGCTGCCAGCGGGGGGGAGAGGTCACCCAATCATTAGTGCCCTGGGGATGATGTCATCCCACTGCGAGCTGAACGCCAGTCAGCTCTTCGCGCGCACGTGTCTCTGGCGCTGAGAACGCATCATCACCGCCGCCCTGCTGAGTCAGCTGGATGCTCGGTTTTTTTTGTGTGTACTTGTGTGTGTGTTTGCATAATGAATACTGACACAATATGAATAAATACTGTAGGAAGTTTACTAGAAGAAGCGTTTGAGGCTGTTTCTGCCAAATGCTTGATCTCCAGCTGTCACTTGACGATCGCTTTAAATTAAACTCAGTTACCTGCCTGGACTGCAACCCAAACATCTCCAGAACATCAGCATTGAAGTTTTATTATAATTTCGCCATTCACACTTACTTCTTGACAGTCCCGGGAGGGAGGACAAAGACTTTGTTTCCATGGTTTTTATTCTGTTTGTTTGCGCAGGCTGTCTGACTTTGACAGAGATGAGAGAAAGTCTTTGGATACTTGTTTTGGGAGAAATGCATGTTTGCTTTTGGTGGGATGAGGAATGCGAGTTTCCAATCTTCAAAAGCAGCCAGAGCGGAACTGATGCAGAAAAAAAGAAAGAGGCAAGAAAAACTAAAAAAAAAAGCCAAGCCATGTGTGGTGGCGCATCAAAAGCTGCACATTTGTTTTCAATTTCCAGCTACAATCCCAGAAACCGAATCAGAGAGAGCGTGTTGGACGACCCAACAGGCACGAAACACTCGCCCTGCTGCATCGCCCCGTTCTGCCGTTCCCTAGAATAATATTTTCTTTTGCAAGCAGAGAACATGTTTGATCACCCCTTTTATTGGAGAAGAGGCCTGCCTCTGATGTGCCTCTTCGCCGCTCATTCCCACCCATCACTGTCTGTCCGATTCCTGGCCGCTCGCTGTGCAGCCTGGCGCAGGGAGAGGGAAAAGCCCCACGTTAAAGGGCTCAGATGTGGGATAATGTGCCAAAATGCGCCTCGGTTCTTCAATTCAAGGGGTCATATTATTTTCAGAGACTGGCTTTCCGCAATGCAGCCGCTCTCCCTCATTGATCAATAAGACAAGTTACCCGTTTGTGTTAATCCCACAAGCCGCCCACATGAAGGAATTTGCAGCACAGGGAAAATCTTACAAGTGGTCATTTCTTCACATTCAGCCTCGGAAAGAAGTTCTACAGCTTTTTCGGTTTTTATATTTCCTCTCATTGATACTTTTATAAGTGCACAAGCTTGGCAAGCAAATTTAGCTTCCTTCCCCTGACACTGAAGAAGAAAATACAGCTTAAAGTCTCCTGTCTTTGTTCTCTGCATCAAGTGAAAGGCCCGGATGATTTACATTTGGGGTTAGGTCAGAGGTATTGTTTGAAGGTGGGCTCAGAATTCCAAATGCATTGAGCGCTTCCTATTTTTTCTGCATACAGCTTGCAGATCTGGACCATAGCGAGTAGAAAGTGCCACTTTGTCTTAGATCAGGTCTTTAGGGACAAGAGGACAGGAGCCTGCTTCCTGCCTTCATTATTCAAGGAGAGCATCCTGTTTATCCCAGCTGGATGGCCGGCTGGGATACACACTGGTGACGGGGATCGTGCCCTGAATCAGGATTATAAAGCAGATAAGGAGGAGCTGAAAAATGAATAAACAGATGTCTGAAACAAAGCTATCGGCCTTCTGACTGAACCTCTTGTCTTAACCGAGGATTCCAGGACTTTCCTGTGCAGACATTTGACCTAAATGTTTGGCCAAAACACAGTTCCCAATCTCACTTTTGTTCCTTTCTGTTTGTGTTTCCCCCCCACCACCACCACCACCACCTATTGATGGATAACCATATTGAGTTTACAGCAGAACATACCATAAATCACTGCCGTGCTGACCTTTCCTTATAAAACGGGAATCAAAGGCAGAGAGCTGATTTGCACAGAAAGGCTGGGTGTAAACCATAAGAGTGCATTGGCCGGGGTAGTCTGTCAAGGCATTTGTTGGACATGGATATTACAGTAAAGCAGTGATGTGATGTGAGTTACAGCTATGGATAGAACACTTCCTGCTCTCTTCCATATACAGGATTACTGTCATTGACGACCACAGCACAGTGTGCACTCACAGGGCTTTATGTGGCCTTGTTCTGGCTAAATGGATGCTGTAACTAAGTGCCTATGAAAGTCAAACCATCACTCCACTTTAAAGAGGAATGTAGATTTTCCCTTTCTTTTTTGGGTGCTTTGTGAATAATGACATGAATGCTCATTGAAAGATTGCAAACACCTCTTAAAACTAGCAGAAATATGTCAGTGTGGAGTGGTTGATTTAGCCAAATACTCTTATTGTGTTCTTTGTAGAGAGAGATGAGAAGATTAACGGTGCCTTCCTGCTGTCTTGTAATTCTGAGCGCTGGAGAGTTGATGACATCATTACCAGGTGAGCCCTCGTCTGGTGTTTCTGCTGCAAAAAATAACATCTTCAAGATAGCCAATTTGTCAACATCTACAATTATGCTGCATAAAAAATCCCAAACCAATTGTAAAAATGGGCACCATGACAACATCGGCCGATTTTGCCGATAACTGAACCACACATATTTATGCAACATTTCGCCAACAAACCCACAACAGCAGCATTATAAATAACAAAAAACTCTGTGCTATCTACACTACAAATGGACACAAAACATGAAAGAAAGAATTTTACTAAAGACAACTATGGATCTGTGGTAGTCCTACTAGGTGAAGCCATCTTGAAGTCAGGAATCTCTGTGTTCGAAAGTTACGAGTTCTTCATTTGGAAGAATGACGTCACTTTTTTGGCAAAAATACCTTCAGAAAACGACCTCGGAAGACGACTGGAACGCACAATAACACCACAGTTAGCTTAGCTTTGCACAAAAACTAGATACAAAGTGGCACAGTTTACCCGACACTTGGGTCAAAAAGATCTTTTCAGCATGCTATGGCTGACATACAAATTGCTTCTTTGATGTGTTTATATTAAGAGTCTTCTGTGTTTGCATAGAAATTTAAAGATGATAGTAGGCTAATTATATTACCATAGGAATAAAAAAGGCTAACTTTTCCAGTTTTAATGCTAAGCTATGCTAACTAGCAGTCAGCCTCAGTAACTTATAACACACATGTCTCATAATGGCAGGGTCTTCCTGTAATTAGCATAATTCCTCCTAATTGGCAATGAAATATCCAAGACCCCAGTGCTTTATGCTGCCATATGCTATATTTCCAGACATTCACACATTTTTTCCCACAATTTTTTTTTTCTTTTCATATAGCCTACTTAGGCTGTGCAGCCAGGTAGACATCTTGAATGTAGATATTGTAGTTTTAGGTCATTCAGCTCAATAAAATCCTTTTTTCTCAGATAGGTGCATTCTTGAGAATGTTGTTGCATATGAGGTAAACTATTTGACAAGGATTATCGTTCAGAAAGGCTGCCAAGTTAGAGTATTAACAAAGGACGACTTTCCTGCTATGCGTTTTTCACACAAGCTGCATGAAGTGAAATTAGTTTCTGAGCTGCTAATGCACCGGTCTCCCCTGTCAATGGGTGATTAGCTGAAAGAGCTTTCATATTATGGACAATGTTGCAAGGCTCCTTTCAGACGAGAGTCTCGTAAAAGTTCGGGAGGTTCACTTTTCTCATTAGGTTGGAGTCAGCTTCGATTTCCTGTGTGAGAGCAGAGTGGCAGGCATTGGTGACTGTTCTAAATGTAAATCATGGCTGAATGGAATTACACCGACAGTCAGACATCTGTATTTTAATTGGCCCCCGGCCACTAACCTCACCTCCTCCCTCCCCCTTTTCCCTTAACTTCCCTACCCTTTCCAGCCCCTAGCAACAGGCTCCTACAAAAAACATTAATTTACAGCCCTGGCACAAAGAATACATCCCAATTGTGTGTAGAGAACAAGGGACGAGAAAAAGCCCGTAGCCTAACATGGCTAAAACAATATTTAGCAGATGAGATCAGAGCTACCATCTCCATCGTAGCATCAGCATGACAAGGCAGCCCAAAAATATTGCACTTGGCGACTTGTGGTGGGTTTCTGCAGCGTTCGCCCGCATGTGTTTGCTTTGATTCTGGGCTGCTTATTTTCACTGTAAGCTTTCTGACCGTAGGCTGCTAATTGTGATGGGATCTGGACAGAGTGGTGTGTTTTCAGGAGAGGGATTATTTCAGTCACTTCTTCCAGCTAAGCATATGCTGCGGACCCACTGTTCGAGCATGGTGGGCAGCCGAAATGAGGGAAAAAATTCTGAGTCTTGAAACAGACTAATAAACTGATAGATAGACTAAATAAACAGAGATGTGGGCAGATACAGAGATGATGAGTCCATTAGGACGGCTTAATCCAGTTTCAAACCATCATGTGTTGCTAATAGTAACTGGAAACCACAATGCAGATGAGGGCTGGGTTGTGTTGAAGACTTGATAGAGATGTGCTTGGTCTGAAACCACTGATGGATTTATGGATTTATTGTGCAAGCTAATTGTTTGAAGATCTAGGATTTGTGGTGTGTTTGAAAAAAACAGATTATTCTGATCAGTGTACAGTGCTGGTGGAATGTTTGGCTGGAGTCCAGCATTCAGCCGGGAGTGGATGGAGGACACTGAGTGGACAGAGGGACGAATAATAGGTGAGCATTGGAGAGGAAAAGAAATGAGATGGCAGAGAAAAGAGTTTGAATACAAACCCTGCTGTTTTCCTAGAGACCATTATTATTATTATTATTATTATTGGGGTGGGGTTCAATAAGTTCTGCTTCTCCCGACTCCTTTTCAAGCTTTAACGTGTAGTTCTTGCTTTGTGTGATCTGACTGTGCAGCTTTTGTTCTGTATCTTCTCTTGTTTAATCCTTAACATGCAAGTTGCTTGAAATCTGCTTGAATTTGCTTGCTTGCATGGAATAAATCTAATCTAATCTAATAAAACCATCAACCCATCCCCCCTCAGAAAAACCCGAGAGAGAACCAGGGACTTCTCAGATTTTAGCAGAAAGCTGATGAAAGGGCTTCAAGCTGAATTACTGAATTTACTGCGTGGAAATAATTGAACAATAGATTTTCTTTTGTTCATTTTTTTTTTTTTTTTTTTGCTTTTATTTATTTCCCTTAACCCCCCCCCCTAATCTGCCATTTGCCACGGGATTTACATTCCAATATTGAGTACACCCAGAGTACCACTCAGCGGAATAAGTCCATTACTCACTCAATTACTGGAACAGTATGGCCTGCTGGGTCGGGTTTAGGGAGAAGCAGGAAGGAAGGTCTTGTGGCTACTGGAGGGTTTCTGTATGTCAACGCTTTTGGCTAAATTCAGCTCCGTGTCCGTCCACAGCTCTCGTCTCCTAACCAGGAAGCACGGCTCACCATGTACTCCGGCTGCTTGGATCGTAGGTTTACACATGTTCTTCAACATTTTGTTTTATACTATGGAGACACGCAGTGAGGAATATCAACATACGCTTCCCTAGGTGATTTGTTATTGTTAATAGCATGTATTTAGATTCTTTAATCACAGAACAGAAATTGTGATTTATTACACTTTTCAGCACATGCTCCACTCCTCGGGGCAACAGTGAACAGCTTGCCATTGTTGCAGCCAGCATGATGCTGAGTAGCAAACACACTGGGGTCTCATTCTGCACTGCAAGTAACCATATATGGAACAATCACTGCTGAAATGATTTGCTTTGCGTGGGAATTCCTTGGAGAAGCGCACACATGTATTTTTTTTATGTTGCAGCTCCCCGTCCTCTTGTTTATTTCTGCAGCGCAGTGCGAGGCCTATCGAACACCATCTTAGCTTTCATCTTCATATCATGCAGCCAAAGCCTTCCCTTCGCTTAGTTTGCACAGACATCTGGTATTGTGGACTTTGGGTCAGGGGCCCCCTGCTCAGGAGAAAAGATGAGATATTAGCATGTGGAGAAAGAGCGGGTGAGAGGTAAAAACATACAGGAAGGAAAGGGGAAGAAGAGAAAGTGTGCGAGTGAGAAAGAAAGGCGAGTTTATGTGCATTTGCACACATGCGGCATAAATCATCACAGATCCAAAGATAATAGAAAATGGCAGTCCCTGCAGTCTGCTAAATCAAGCCACTGCTTCCTCAGACTATTCAGTAATTGCAGAGAGTGCTGATGGGGTTGTTTTGCAGCAGCTGCTCTGAGCTAAACGAAAACAGCCAGCTTCGCATCGTCCGAGGGTGAACTTTAAGGGGAAAGGCAGAGATTCAGTGGCGGCTGTGGTTATCAGAGGGTGGAGCGAGTCAGACAGATTGCCTTTTAAGATGGGTTGGTATGTAATTGGGATGGTGTTTGACGGGCGCTCCATGCAGACATTTGTAGAGTCAGCAGAGGTGTCAGAGCCAGGTCTGATATTCGCTTCCAGTCAATGAGATTCAGGGTAAAGAGGCTGCCCTCTTTGTGAAGCCTTAACTGTCTACATTTATGTGGTCTGGGACAAAGGATGGAAATTAGCTTTGCTATCATCCTACGTGTTTTACACGATTCATGTATATTGACACGCACGTCCCTTGAGGATAGTGAAGCTCCAGTTACAGCATTTTATATACAAAAAAATACTCAAAGAGAGAGTCAAATGAACCATGGAGTGATATATGCATTTGGTTTTATGGAAAGGAAGCTGCCAAACTCCTGCCTTGTTTAGTCATTTTGTTGGTTAGCCATCTTACTGTAGGGTTTTTGTTGGTGTATATGTTTTAATATTAAGTAAAAATGTTATTTTTCAATTATACTAAACAATAGCATAATTCTCTGATACCTTATTGTCTGAAAGCTTCATTTTACATCCTGTCTGCTGAAGGAAACCCTCCTGAAAAGTCCAGTTTGCTTTGATTGGTTAAAAATTAGGAAGCGTGTCAAACTAATCCCTTTAAGGACCTTAGGTACTGTAACATGCTTCCTTGTCAGGCTGGGGAATATGGCAAAAAATATTACCACTATATAATTTTCTGTATTGTTCGATCATGATCATAATTTAGTTTATTATCACTTTCAGTTTCAAAAGCGTACTACAATAATGATAAAGAGAAAGAGCATCATGTGTTCAGCTATAAACTTTGAAACTGCTGCTGTTATCTCTTTACTTGGTTCTGAATGCTTTTCAGATGATGGGATACTGCTTTGCTGTTATGTTTCCTTAAAGAACTGGTGTGCCAAGTTGCATCAGCCTGCTTTTTTTCGCCCTGTGTAGTCACTGGAGTGATTAAACAAATCATTTGCATTTCTCATTCTGGTGTTCACCAACCTACGGCAAACTCTGCACAATGTATTAATCTGTTCTTTGTCACTTTTACTGAATACAAAGCACTTCCATAATTACTGATGTAAGGAGGCCTTTAAAAAAAACTACAAAAAGAAACTATTTCATCAGTTTTGGAAAATTGCGACTTCAGGTCTCATTTCCACTTTCATGACATTCGCTCATTTTGTGTTTCTCCTCATTGTCATCCCTCAGTCTGCTGACAGATTATTGGAATATTTTGTCTTTGCTTTTTGGTTTTCCTGGCATTTAATAACCAGCTTACAGCTGCCTTACCGACAAGTACAGCAGTGGTTCCCATCCTATTTTCCCTGAGGACCCCCTTATGCAACTACCAAAAAACTGTGGACCCCCACCGCCTGCCTTATGTTGAAACCATGCTTGGTTTTATACTTTCATTAGCTGCTTCTCACTATAAATGATGCACTCCGGTTGACTCCTCTCCTTTGATAAAACTAAAGTTAAAGTAATTACCAACATATAGCTTTATATTTATTTCTAGATAAAGCCAAGGCAAGTTTATTTATAAAGCACATTTCATGTACAGGACAATTCAAGGTGCTTTATATTGCAGAAATGTACATTTAAACAAAAAAAACTTTTAAAAGAAAGAAATTAAATGAAAACAGAGGAAAAAAAATGTAAAATCAAACTTAAGAAAGGACAACAGATTAAAAACATGATCAAGTCTAAAATTCAAGCTTAAAAGAAACGGTACAGGTTTGGACTTTTATAGAAACTATGTAAACGCAGCAGAGAACAGGTGAGTTTTTAATGAAATGAAATGAAAATGAAATGAAAAATACTTTATTTATCCCTTTGAGGGAAATTATTGTTGTAGCAGAGTTTT
>JBBBVU010000024.1:4642925-4658589 GCA_037177055.1 Atherinosoma microstoma | reverse complement strand
TGGATGGATGGATGGATGAATGGATGGATGGATGGATGGATGGATGGATGGATGGATGGATGGATGGATGGATGGATTAGAGAAGAAGTATGGAAGGATGAATGGGTGAGGATAAACAAAGTACATACGGCTGTATGGATGGAAAGGGATGAATGGATGGATGAAAAGAAGTATGAGGGATGAATGGATGAGGTGGGAAGGATGAAACGGGATAGGGAAAAAGGGATGAGGGATGGATGGATGAAAAGAAGTATGGAAGGCTGAATGGGCGAGATAGGATGATGATGACTGAAGTTTTTCTCTAAGTGGACCTCTTTAAATTCTGGCCAAATAACCCCGCCCTACACCTTCTGCTTATGTTTAGGATTCATTGATCCTTGTGGGGGACGGAGCACTGAGCTCAAACCACAACAATTAGCACCTTTAGCTTCTCTTCATCGGCTCCCTGTTTAATCCACGATAGCAGGATTATTATTTTTTATTAGAAAATCCACCTCAAAGGTTTATAGTTATGGGCTGGCTTGGTGACTCTTGGGCCGAGGCTGCTGGGGGACGTCCCATGATGCACTGGGCTCCTGTTTCCTCTCTTTACTCTCCATGTATATGACATCATTGTCATTAATCTGTATTTCTCTTCTTCTTGCTCAGCAGGTACCCCTGGCTTAGAGCCATGCTGCTGGTTCACCCCTCTCTCCTCTCCTCTCCCAACCACTCCAGGAAGATGGCCGTACTTCCTGATTCTGGTCCTGATGGAGGGACTCCACTGTCTCCTCGTGCAGCTCAGGATGGAGGATTGAATCAAAGAAAAGATTTGATGGAATCTTTTATGTAAAATAAAGTATCTGGTGAGGTTGGTATGTGATATACAGCAATGTCATCATTCAAATAGACGTTTATGTAAGATTTAATTATGAAGAAACTGGACTTAAGTGGATTATAATGGTTTAAATGGATTGTTTGTTGGTCTCATCCAGGTCATTGTTTTACTACAACAAAATAAGGGGACAAGGACCAAGAAAAAGGAGTCCAGTTGTCTTTATTCATGCTTTTAGGATGCATCTCCACTGTTTTGTTGGGAATTTTTGTTCAATGATGCTGGTTTAGTTTCACTCAGAAGCATTTGACATTTGGAACCTGTGCACATTTTAATTTTGTTGAATCGAAGATGACAAAGGAATCAACAGCTAGGAGAGAAGAAAAGTGAGTCTGGGAGTAAAGATGAGCAGAGGAGATTGTCGGCCGGAAGCAAACAGAGTCTGTGGGCTGCAAGCTGAGCAGCACAGACAGCATCAGTGTAAAAGTGCAAGTATAAAATCTGTCAGCAGCTTCCCACACAGAGACCAGAACTGGAATAAAATTAATCTGACTGAAGCCCAAAATAAAGTGCCTCCAAAGCTGTGTTGTGGGTCAGCCACTGAGGAACAGAGAGGGAAAAAAAGACTGATTTCTGCCAATAGTTTCTTGTCTTGTTCAGGCTACAGAGAACCAGTAAAGCTTGAATTCTATGGGGGTATTTTCCTTTCTTTAATCAAGAGCATAATTGTTCGATTTGAGAGGTAGATTTCTTGTTTTCACCTTCAAATATCATATTGCTCTCTCTTAAAACTCTGCTAAAACATAAAAAACAAACTCATAAAAACATAAACTGTTAAAACATACTGTATGCTAGGTATAAAGTTAAGGAAATCATAAATTGAGACAGATATTCTGCTTTTATGGTACTGTAGATTAAAGCTACAATAAATTAGCATACATATGGAACTGATCATCATTCCTATAGGTTTGTTAAATATGTAGCAGAATTATCACTAGTGTTGAGTAATGGAGAACCAAGAGAATAGAGAATGCATTGCTATGATGTCATAGAGGTCACTGGTTTCTGTCATCCATGTGTTTACTGACCGAGGTTAAGTACTAATTTTCTGAGTGCTCTATGTCAAGTAAAACAAGCTCACCTTGAAGAAGGGTGGTGACGATTTGCTCGGTCAGTATTTATCTAGCATTCTATTGGCTGGAGGATATTTGACAGACAGCTCATTCAGCAACCCAAGAGAGAGAAAAAGATATCCAAGAGCAGAAGTTTTGGGAGCGCAGAGAATGTTTCTGAGGCCTTGTCCACAGCAGGGTATCTCACAAAACGAAGATATTTTCCTACGATATAGCCTGTCATCCACACACAAACGCAGATTTACGGCATCAAGATAGAATCTTTTTAAAAACTTCGACCAAAGTAAAGATTTGCGTATTCTCCGTTTCTGTATCTGCACGTGGACGTTCATAACCGGGGTTTTTAGGATTCGCAACATCAATACCTGCAAAAAAAACACTCAGACGTGACATGTGCGACTTGTGTTTAAACGCAGAAATAGCATGGATGCCTTTGTTGGCATGGTGATTATCCAGGTGCTTATTGCTGTTATTGTGAAGCCCTGCAGCAGGTCATGTCGCTTCCCTCCAAACTGCCGCACAGCTGGAGCAGTGAGATTTTTTCCGCATCAGCTTGTGTGGTCCAGGAGCAGAGAACAGCTGATACCAGGGACTGCAGATGAGTTTGTTTTTGCTTATGTCCGAATCAAATAAAGCCTCTAAATAATAATGGACTATAGAGATGTATCAGTGGTTCAGTGGGAAGTTTAAAAGAATATTGTGTAATTTCTTTTTTCGTTGCAAATGAAAACTGAGATCAAACAATATCACATTAAATATAAGGAAGAATAAAGAAACTAATGCAACGAAGGAGGGTGGCATAATGCGTTAACGAGCGGGTCAGGTTGCGGATTATATCAACGGGTTGGATCTAGATTTGACTAAGATAAATGTGGGTACCGTGTCGGGTTTGGTAATTAACGGTTTCGGG
This sequence comes from Atherinosoma microstoma, assembly GCA_037177055.1. NCBI lineage: Eukaryota > Metazoa > Chordata > Actinopteri > Atheriniformes > Atherinidae > Atherinosoma > Atherinosoma microstoma. Next base: position 4,655,732 of record JBBBVU010000024.1, on the reverse strand, counting down.
CTGGTGCGGGTTTGTAAAGTTGGTCCCCTGCAGGGTTCTGCTGCACATAGAAAATTCTGATTGGATAGGATTTGAGGAACTACTCCAATTTAAGGTTTTGCATGTTTATGACTGAGCCCAACAACGCACGTATGCGGTTAAGTGTAGACAGACTTTATTTTCTAAAAACGAGACGTGTGGACTCGCGCTTTTTCTAGACGGAGGGAGGAGGATATTCGGGTTTTTTAAAAAGTGTGGACAAGGCCTGAGTGTGAGGGAAAGAGACCGAGCTTGAGCGCAGGATATTTGAACCCAAACACTAAACTTGAGAAGAGGAGCAGAGTTTTGAAAGGAAGAATGATATATTTGTGAGCGAGAAGGGACTTTTTGAGTGTGAGAGACAACAATATGATATTTGAGGGTGAAAACAATAAATCTTGCTCTCAAATCGAACAATTACGCACTTGATTAAAGATGGTAAAATACTCCCATAAAACTACCATATAATACATCTACACGTACCAGATTAAAGATCTGTGCAGGGAAAGTCTCACTTTGTGTTAATCTTGAGTATTAACAGATTAATGCATATCTCGTGTTTAGTCCGTAAAAATCCATTTCCGAACCTGCTGTCGCTTAGAAATGGTTTTGGAGGAGCTTTAAATGAGAGAGAAAAAAAAACACATTTTGATTTTTGTTGATGTCTTGAATCAGCTTGTTTTGCTCCAGGAGAGCCAAATGTTTAAAACTCTGTGCAGAAAATGAAACCTTTTACTCAGGGGTATAAGAGGTAACACAACTCCGGAAGATGCAATGAGGAGGCAGTTTACCTTTTATTTAATGTGTAAAATGCAGAAGGGCCAAAAGTGTCAGGGAGAGCCATGGCCAATACAACAAAAAGAACACCCCTGACTAAAAATAAACTTACCAAAAAACAAAAGAATTCAAACCTACCTCTGAACTCCTAACTTCAACAGAAAGAGGAGAAAACCACCCCAAGAAAAACAATGTGGCAGCTCTCCCCTACAAGTAGTCTGAAGAACTAAAGATAATAAATATAAACCCGAAACAGACAACCAAAACATACACCAAGCGACAACCTCCGGCGGAGAAATGTCAAGCTTATGTGGAAATGCTAAAATTGCAGTTCCCTCCTCATACACAAGGGGCTGGCTGAGTCAATCCCCATAGACTCCCATGTTAAAAAGGCCAACTTTACAGCAGAAATAAACATGTTTACAGCCTGGTACAAAAAACATTTTAGGTTTAATAGGTCATTTACCTTAATGACAACTGGGGGGTGAGGGAATTTTTTTTATAACTCATTTGTTTAGATGTTATTTAATCTTAAAACTCTTCATAATTAGAGGTGTGTCCTTTTGATTGACAGGTGTAAGATATCTGGCAAAAAGGAGGCAAAGGTGAGCACAACCTTGTTTTTTAGCCGGCCAACAGCGTGCCATAGCTTTAGCTCGCCTACCTCCGTTAGCTTGTTAGCTCCGGGTTAGCTTTGTTAGCTCATAACTACAGGCAGAGCTACATTACATAGATTAGTAGAGCTCCTGCTTTCTGGTCGTTACATATTCTTAAATGGTATTTATTTTTTTATTCTTAAAATTGCATTATTTTGGAATGTTTCCCATCAACAGCAGATCTTAAAGGATGTGTAGCGTTTAACACAGAAGTGCCCGCTGGTTGCCCTACTGACAGCTTAGGATGGAAGTTCAACTGCAACACTCCCATTTTCTGGCCAGGTTATGTTGTACAAAACAAAGATAGCGGGAATGATTTGTGTGTGTTGATCCCGTACATCCAGTGTATGTGCGTGTGGGTGTGTATTAGTGAATTTGAGAATTGAGATAAATCAGAGTGTCATACAGTAATGGTGCGTGGGGTATCAGTGAGTATGTTTTAAGTCAAGAGGTATGTGTGTGTGTGTGTGTGTGTGTGTCTGTGTCTCTTTTATCACTTGCTCATGGCTCCCTTTTATTTTAAGCCATGATGACAGGTAGGGAGGATAGGAATTGAGGTTGTGACTATAAGAGTAAAAACGGGAAAAGATGTGAGAGGGCGTCTGGTGAATTCGCAGTTGTATCATTCATTACTTTGAGACATGAAGGAGAGGTAACGAGCATGCATTAACCCGAGATGAAAATTTGTGCTGTTTACTGAAAAAGTGAAGGTTTGTTTTCGTGGGTGGTCGTTATCAGGCTGAATGGGTGCAAGAAGCTAATGGTGCCTTCAAGGAAAACAGGGGATAACTGCAGTTTTAATTGTCAGTCATCTTTCAGAGTGCAATCTTTCCCCAACAGTTTGAATGCCCAACACATACACAAAAAACACTTGTGTTCACATGTGACCCCACATGTGTTTATGTGGTTTTGGGTGACAAGTTAATGCATTTCTGTTGCAGAGATAAAGAAAATTAATGTTTTGTAATAACAACTTAAGTCTGCCATGTTTAAAAATGTTCTTTAGTCAATTTCTGCAAAAAAAAAAAAAAAAGTGAGTCTAATGATAGTTAAAACTCATTTTCTGAAAAGTGTAAAATACCATAATCTTTTTGTTTTTGTTCATTTCATTTCTGATAGTTAAAAGGGAATCAGGTTTTATTCTCAGTGTGCAGCAAAGTGGCCTTAGTCTGGGACCTAGGATCAATTGCTCATGCTAGGGTGGTGGTTCTCAAACTTTTTGAGCTACGACCCCCCTCCCACAACAGTGATTAATATGTCAGATAAGTCATCCTGCAGCCGTCCTCTAAATATAATGCTTGAAAACTACCAGAATCTTCATAAATAAGGATGATAAAGTGGTTTTAGTGGATTCTGTTCACTGCTGTGACAAGGCACCTACATGCCTAAAATCAGCTTTTCTCATAGACATGATGCCGAATTCAGATTTTTAATATGGCTTTGTTGTTTGTGCATTAATGTGTTAAAAATTTAAGGTGGTAATTTTAGATTTTTCTATGCATTAATGGTTTAAATTTGACGGCGATGATACAAATCTCAAATGTATTTGATAAATGAAGGCTATATTTTGTATATTTTTTACGATTATCTGGCGACCCCCTGAAATGATCTTGCGACCCCCACTTGTTTAAATAGAAATGGTAATATTTTACAGGTTTTGTCATAAATGGACAAATGTGTTTTGTCAGTATTTGAACAAAAAAATATGTTTTAAGCAAACAGTTTTGTAAAGAGAGTATGCATCTTACTGCTGCTAACCTGTTGTGTAATTATTCTGCTCTGTTTTATATGCTCCTGTTCATCTGAGTAATTCTCATATTGAAGAAACATCTGATAATTTTTGTGATTATTTCTTTTTTAATTCTCACCATAATTCAGTGCCCCACGTAAAACCTATATAGTTCCATGTGAAACCCCTGTTAATTCTGTTGTGGAAACCAAATGAATGATCATCTTTTAAGATGTGAAATTTGACAATATAGAATTATATGGCTTCCATATGCAATCACATAGTCAAGTTGAAGTTTATTTACATAGCACATTTAACAACACAAAGTGCTGAATAGATCTACAGTCCATCATCCATCTTCTACCGCTTATCCGGGATCGGGTCGTGGGGACAGCAGCCTGGGCAGGGAAGCCCAGACTTCCCTCTCCCCCCAGCCATATTTGCCGGCTCCCGCCTCGGGATCCCCCAGATTTCGGCCGCTTGTATTCGCAATCTCGTTCCTTCGGTCACCACCCACAGCTTGTGACCATAGGTGAGGGTAGGAACATAGATTGACTGGTAAATCAAGAGCTTTGCCTTTTGGTTCAGCTCCTTCAGAGTCATCACTGCAGACGTTGCACCGATCCACCTATCGATCTCTCGCTTCATCCACTCGTGAACAACACCCCAAGATACTTGAACTCCTCCACTTGGGGAAAGACCCCATTTTTGACCTGAAGAGGACACTCCACTTTTTTCCAGATGAGGACCAAGGTCTCGGATTTGGAGGTGCTGATTCTCGTCCCGACCACTTCACACTTGGCTGCAAATTGTTCCAGCGAGAGTTGGAGATGACGGCCCGATGAAACCAACAGAACCACATCATCTGCAAAAAGCAGAGCCCTGATCCTGAGGCCACCAAACTGGACCTCCTCAACACCCCGGCTGCACCTAGAGATTCTGTCCATAAACGCTATGAATAGAATTGGGGACAAAGGGCATCCTTGGCGGGTTCCAACCCTCACCAGAAACAAGTCAGACTTACTTGTTTGCAATGTGGACCAAGCTCTGTCACTGGTCGTACAGGGACTGGACAGCTCGTACAAGGGGGTCTGATACTCCATACTCATGGAGCACCCCCCACAGGAGTCTCCAGGGGACACAGTCGAACACCTTCTCCAAGTCCACAAAGCACATGTAGACTGGTTGGGCAAACTGCCATGCCCCCTCAACCCTGAAGAATGAATAAAGCTGGTCCACTTTTCCACGACCAGGACGAAAACCACACTGCGCCTCCTCATTCCCAGACTTGACTATCCGACGGGACTTCCTCTCCAGGAGCCCTGGATAGACCTTAACTAGGGGGCTGAGGAGTGTGGTCCCCTGCACACCCTTGTCTTCCATCTTGAAGAGGGGGAGCACCCCTGTCTGCCAATCCAGAGGCGTGTCAACCAAGACAGCCCCTCAGCATCAAGAGCCTTAAGAAACCCTGGGCGGATCTTGTCCACCCCCTGGACCCTGCCCCTGAGGAGCTTTTTAACCACCTCAGCGACCTAAGCCCCAGATAGGAAGGCCCACTCCCGGGGCCCCCAACTCTGCTTCCTCATCGGAAGACCTGTTGGTGGGATTGAGGTGGTCTTTGAAGTATTCTCTCCACCGACCCACAACATTCATAGTTGAGGTCAGCAGCCATCTCCACTGTACACAATGTTGACCACAATCTCCTTGAAGCCATCTGGAAGATATTCCCCATGGCTTTTCCAAACTCCTCCCAGTGTCCTGGTGCTAAGTACACATATTGACACTCTTACGCCTGAACATGGTGTTTGTTATGGACAATCCATGATGAGCACAGAAGTCCAACCACATAACAACACTCAGATTCAGATCAGAGGGGCCGTTCCTCCCAATCACGCTCCTCCAGGTCTCACTGTTGTTGCCCAACTGAGCATTGAAGTCCACCAGCAGAAAGAGCGATTCCCCTGAAGGAGTGCTCTCTAACACTCCAAAGCAGACTCCTTTGAACTACTTTGAACTAAAACAGACAGGATCCATCTCCCTGCCTGAAGGCGGAGGGAGGCTACCCTCTCGTTTACCGGGGTGAACCCCAATGCACATGCTCCAAGCCAGGGGGCAATGAGTATGCTCGGCAACTTTCACAGGGAGCAAATCCAGCTCCAGTGTCCCTTTTCGAGGACACTGGATTCACATACACGCAGGACTTGGGCTCTGAAACCAATTATATGTAGCCGGAACCGCTCAACCTCGAACACCATCTCAGGTTCCTATCGACTTCAAATGGGAATTTACATGGATTTCACATGTTATTACCATAAAAATGTTCCAAACTACACATTTTCTATGTGCAAAATGTGTGTTTCACATGTGGAAAACCACAAGGAATTTTTTTTTTTAGGGTAAACTCTTTGACCTGAAAAGATCATTCTGATTAATTTAAACATTTACATTAAAATTGATCAACATAGGAACCAAATCCAGTTGGCAATAGGAAATAATTTGCCCCCCTTATGCAGAAATGCAAAGGTTAAGTCTCATACTAAGGTATTTAATTTTATAAACATACACGTGCAATGTGCACATGCCTTTCCCTGGTGACAGGGCTGTATTTAACACCAAGCCACATATTCATCCCTCACCCTGACCACTATATGTCCTAACCATAAGTAACTGCTTTATTTTCTACAGTTTTCTTATTTTCTTTGGTTCGTATGTAAAACCAAAGAAAATCTTTAATGGAAAATGGGGGAAAAAACAGCGAGAAGACTTAACCACAAGTTACAAATGTGATACTGTAGATGAAAGGCAAGCTAAAGAAGAAATTCCAGCTGGAGTTGAATATGGGTCTGTCAGCTGAAAGCATGTGTCTTAGTTTCATCCACCACCCTAACCTACTGCTTGCAATTACCCATTTGTTTGTTTGCATATTAGCCCAAAGTAATCCTTGAGAAGAAATAATAATATTTTTTTTTAAAAATCACACAAAACAGGTATATAAAGCTTGGAGACTGTGTGTGCATTTATTTTAAAAAAGAAATGCAACAAGACTGCAAACATGGTGTATAAAAATGTAAAGTGGCATTGTGGTGTCTGGGGTTGTAGTGTCCCAAATCCAAGTTTAGATGCTGAAACTGAAGAAGATTTTTATAATGTCCAAATTCAGGTTACCACTCATGCTACATGGGGGGGGCTCTCAGTCATCGGGCATCTGGTCAAGATGCATCCTGGACACCTCCCTGGGGAGGTATTCCGGGCACGTTCCACCGGGAGCAGACCTTGGGGTAGACCCTGGACACGCTGGAGGGACATCTCTCGGCCTGCATGGGAGCGCCTCGGGATCCCCCCTGATGAGCTGGCAGATGTGGCCGGGGAAAGGGAAGTCTGGGCTGCCCTGCTCAGGCTGCTGCCCCCGCAACCCGACCCCGGATAAGAGGAAGAGGACACTATGGTACGTTAAATTAGGATAAATAGTTGTACTTTTATAAACCTTTTGGTGCGGGCAAATAGAATGGCTAAACATGCTAAATAGACACCGACTGTAAAGTGACATCACATCTAAGTTAATTTTACCCTCAGCGGGAGCCTTTGTGTGGAATTTTTGTGTTTTCTCTCTACTTACGTGGGTTTTCCCTGGATACCCTGGCTTTTTCCCGAAGTAGAAAAACATGAATGTTTGGTAAATGATGATTCTAATATGACTCTAGGTGGGTTTCAAACAAATCCTTTCTGGGATTTGTTGGGAACAAATCTTTGTCACACAACATAAGTCATAAAAGGTTTTCCTACCTGCCAACCCATTCTCAATGCCATCTTATCACATTTTGACATTTGGTCAGAAACCCCCTGCATTGGTCTTGAATTAAAGGGATACCCCCAAAGAGTCACATTTTGGATGTGCAGGGTTTCTGGTACTATTAACATCACAGTTGCTGGGTACATCACCATGACAACATGGAAAATATGAAGCCTTCTGCAACAGAATGCATTTAATTTTGTAATTTAATGTCATATCATGATCTTTTCCAAATTTTTACAGAGTATTTTTTATTGCATAATGAATATTAATTTTTACATTGAAGATGAATAAAAGGTAGTGGCAAAAAATATACTTTCAATGATGGCCTCAAATACATTATACTTTGCAAGATCACTGAATGTATACCTCTCCCGCCCCCGGATCTCCTCACACAACAGCTGATGGTTTAGTTTTCACTGCTGAAGGATAACTGAAAATTTCTCTGTGCATCAAAAAATGATGAAAAAAGGTGAACCCTGTTTTTTTAAAACTAGCTCAAAGTGCTCTGAGTGCTTGCTGGCGTCGATTTATAATATCAGTGTGTTAGTTTTTCCTGTCTGTAGTTATGTTTGCAAACAATCTGGTTCCCAACCTGAACATTTTTGCACTGATGTCCCTGGATGTTACCACTTTAAAATATGAAGATGACGCCAAGGATGCATAAAATATACAAAAAACAAAACAAAAATTTAAAAGCGAAACTATAGTTACTACAGTAAATATTCATTGTCAGATTAAAATAATCATCTAAGTTCATCAGTTCAGATCAGTTTGTGTACTGTTTGCCAAATATATATACAAATTCAGGGACAAAGCAGAGCTGGTAGTTACTGTTAAATAGTGCAATCATTCATGAGTTTGGATGAAAAAGAACCCGTGTTTCACAACAATTACCCTCCTGTGAAATATGTTAATTCATTTTCTTTTTTCTGGTGTTATTGACACAGAAACTTGACAGATAAATACAACTTTTCAGATTGAGCAGTTCCTTCCCAACAATGCACCTGTGGCATTGACAAAACTGTTTTCTCCCAGGACTAAAGCTGATGTTCATCTTGCAAATGAAAATGCTGTTCCTGCCTTCCAAAAGTTGTCACCAGTGGCTGCCAGAATATAAATGCACTCAAGAGGAGCTTTTGATGTTGGAAATATCAGACACACTCTTCAGCTCGATGGTAGCAGATGTCTATTCCACCATCTGCTTTCAGACTGATATTACAACAATGTCCGCCTCTTCACAAGAGGACTTCTGAAAATCCTGTGCTTACCAGACTGAACACTCACATTTACTTGCCTAGAATGTCTGATTTGGTTTGTTTTGTAGTCTGTGCAGAGCTGTTGATTTAGACTTGATGCAGAAATAAAGTGAAAGACTTGGCAGGGAAAAACAGACCAGATGGAGGTGCACAGATATTTCTATAATTTCTACGAGCTCTTTAGGTCCTAATATATGCTCATTAGCAGTTTGGTCACTAATAACCCGGACAACTGCTATGGCTGTTTAAACCTATTCCCGTATCCGTGCAACCCGGCCACGTCAGCGCAGATTCTTAACAACAAATATCTCCTGAGTGAGGTTGGTGTGCACAAACCAGCTGTGTGAAGAAATCAGTAAAAAAAAGAAAAGAAAGATAAAGTAGGAGATTATCCGTTAAGACGTGTAATGTTACCAGCAAGGGAGGAATAGCTGCCTCCTTGGGAAATGTTGGGAGGAGTATTCAGCCCAGAAGCTATGTGATAGTGATGACACTTAGCTGTCCTCGATTGAGTTATAGCTGGATAAGAGCTGCTCTTTGGGTTGCAACACGATTCCCAGGCCCCAATCCTCCTCTCCACAGGATGCAGAGGTTAACAATGAGTTCATAACATGACCTTTCAAACGGCTTAGTCAGCGCACACTCCCTACACCCTGACCTCCGCCTCCCCCGCCTGTCTCTTCTCTCCTTTATTTTGCTCAGACGGGAGTTGTTCGGGGGCCATCTCTGATCTGAGATAAAACATCCTCCGCCATCACTTCCTCTTTGTACTCTTTTTTTTTTTTATTCTTTAACTCACTGTGGCTTCAACTGTCCTGCCCCTCGAACTGTTTGGCAAATCCTCAGCTTTATTCCCTCTCCATGTTAGAGTAGGGAATAAAGAATTTATTTTCCAACTCACGTCTCTCTTTGTTCTCTCAAAACCAAAAGCAACCCAAATTATCCAAGCTTTCAATGCCTCTTTTGTATTTTTTCACTCTCATATGGCAAAACAAAAGAAGAAAAAAAACAAATTGTCATATTTTGTTATATATGAGTAACACCTCTTTTTAAAGAGTAGTGAAACTCATCATATCTGGCCCCGAACTGGCCCTGTGAGAGCTGTCAGAGGTTATCACCTCTGAATGCTACCCTCCACGTGTTTGCATGATGGCCACACTGTAAAGATCTCTGTATTTCCAGCCCACATGGGGAAAGATGCAGCTTTGCTCCAGCCTTTCACCCCAAGGGAGTCAGAGGGTTCTTTTACACAGTCGTGGTTTCACTGTAAAACATCTCTCTTTCTGCTCCGACTGCATGTCAGACAGCAGGAAAGGCTTGTCTGGGATTTATTGGCAGATGTGGATCTGCAGATGATGGACGAACGCCCCTCAGGAGCGTAGGTCTTGTAAAAGGCAAGGGGTGGAATAGTCCATTAAAATGGCATTTATTTCCTTTGCATGTCTAGGACCCCCCTTTCTCACTCTATTAACATCATTCTTTCCAATGCAGTCAAGGCATGTGTGCTTTTCAGATGCTCTTTTGCCCCCTTTGCTTTTTTTTCTGTAGAAACAAAGCAATCGCTTCCACTGATGGATTCACCCTCAAAATTAGTTGTTCACCCACAGCTGGTTTACAGTATGCAGCAGCAAGAAAATCACAATGGCTTGATAAATTGGCCTCATGCTATAAGATACAAAGTCAATTTTTTTTTTCTCACAACACTCATCTTCTAAAATATCTAATTAAATTAAGTTTTATTTGTAAGGTGCCAATTCACAACAATGTTATTTCAAGGCACTTTTACAGATCCATCCATCCATCCATTGTCCAAACTGCTTATTCCAGTTCACGGTCATGGGAGGGCTGGAGCCTATCCTTTGATTTTAGATTATCATTATTATTTATTTGTATTTTTTCTCTTCTGTTTTAATGTACTTTTCTGCAATGTAAAGCACCTTAAATTGTCTTGTACATGAAATGTGCTCTATAAATAGATTTGCCTATCCTAGCAATTAGCAGGCAAGAGGCAGAGTAAACCCTGGACAGGTTGCCAATAGACATGATCCAATTAAGTCAAATTTATTCTAGTGCAATTGTAATCCAATTAAAACAAATAAATTTCATGATCCTCAATTGTCCAATTTATAAAAAGTCTTATTCATGTAAGCCACTTCATATGAAAAATATTGTCTCGGTATGGAAACCCCCATCCTGAGCACGCGAGGGTGAAAGGTGGAGATGAAAATCTCCTTTTACAAGGAATGAAAACCTCCAGCAGAACCAGACTCTGGAAGACTTGACTGGGAAGACGACAGGTGTGTCAAGAAGCACCATAACTCCCAGCCAGAAATACCTGCTGAGAAAGCAAAGAAAAAAAAGATAAAGTAAAGACAACAACTTTTTATATTCATACACAGAGAATAAGGTACTCATAATCCTAAAGGCCCTTTTGTGCTCTACACTAAAGACAGATATGGAGCTTTTTGTGCATCTTCTATGTCCTTTATGTGTGTAAACTGGTCAGTTCCCAGGGCTGTTCCAGATGCATAGCCATACAATGCTATGTCTGTTAGTCTATACAGCCATAGACATAGCAAATGGAGCAGTACCACCAGAAACCAGAGGGGCAGTGTTGAGCTGTAGCTGACATGTGACATGCAAAAGGAACAAAGAAGAAGAAGAGGCTGCGATGCATTTTATTGTCTGTACAGGTCACCACCATCTACTCTGCTGACTCCTTTTAGGTTCCTTTCTGAGCATGTGCATTATCATCATCTCCTCCATCATCACCATGTTTGCTGTTGTCTGAAACAGACATCAGAACTCTGAAGTGAACCTCAAACTCTGCAGCTCCCTCTTTTGGATGTATTACATCCATACCAACGCAATGGATGCACGAGAGTATGAGGAAAAGGACATTTGAAGCGGACTTACCAATTTATGTACGTAAAGAAAGTATAAATGGGCCTGAAACCTACAGCAGCATAAATCAAAGAACACCCAAGTATCTCTTAAAGGTGCAGCATGTAACATAATCAAAGGTCATTAGCAGAAAAAATCAATATTTCATTAAAAACTATCTTTCTGTTGGTAACTGTTGTGTTTTTATTGTCTTATAATGAGCCATTTATATCTACTTGCTGTGGGTCTGCTTACATGGCAGCTGCCATATTTTTGCTACCATTTTTACTATGGTGTCTCTGAATGGACAAACTGTATGTAAAGTGAGAAATCTCTGAGCTTTAAAACTGCAAGCTTTGTTTGATAATTTGCTAGAGCACCACTGTCTGGGAAAAGTAATGCCTGAAACGGCACACAATTCTGAGGTAGTTACCTGCATATATCGCAGGATCTGAAACCACTGGATCCACTCACAGATGAAAACATGTTCATGTCTGGAAGGACTCTGACCACTGATGGCTACTGTCCATTCACAACTGTGCTCGACATTCGAAGTCATTGCTAGCTAACCCTATCTGTCCACTTATCTCAGTGATCTGTTCCCTGTTTGTACCCATTTGTCTTTACTATGTTTTTTTTAAGGGCTGGGGCTTTAATGCATTGATTACAATTAATTAGTTACAAAGAAATTAATGAGCTGAAAAAATTAACACCTTTGATCACAGTCTGCATTCCAGTGCACAATTACCGGTACACTGATTTCACAGACGCACATGTCAGAGCTCAGCTAATGCAGTGTTGCCAACTTAGCAACTTTGGCGCTATAATTGGCAAGTTTTTCAGACCCCTCGAGCAACTGGTGACAAATCTAGAGATTGAAATGAACAGTGAAATGAAACATTTACTCTTCTCAATGAGCAGCTGCTGCCGTAAGCCCCTCCCCAGTCCAGAACCACTCAACAGCCTTGGTCCTCGCACACCTTCAGTCCCAGCTCCCAGCTGTCAGAGCAGGAAATGTCCACCTCTACTCCATGACCAGACTCAAAGCTGCTGGTGGCTAATCCCACCCTGACTTACTGTCAAATATTAATGCCTATTAATGAAGAGTGTGGACGAAAATATGTAAAACTTTAAAAGTACTGTAACATATTGTAGACTCTTCATTAGAGAACAGCTGGTGCTGTTAGTTAAAGTACTTAAAATGGTACTTTAACTTCAGGTCTGTTCAGTTTTGGCCAGGGATATTTTTTCTATTTCTTTTTCTACTGTTTTGAATTGAACTGCAATTAAAGGCATTTATCCAGAAATTACTAGAGCTTGCGTTTGCAATATTAATGTCTTTGTCTATCATTTGATTCAGTTGTCCACTAAAATCCCTTTAAATCATAAAAATGTTGCTTTTTGAAGCAACTGTTATGCGATTAAAATGTGATTAATCAAGATTTATTAATTACAAAGACTCTAACTAATTAGATTACATTTTTTTAATCAAATCCCAGCCCTAGTTTTTTTTTCACATCTTCATTCAGATTCTGCCAGATTTGGGTGGCTGTAGCTCAGGTGGATAGAGCTGTCATCTACTAATCAGGAGGTCAGCGGTTCAATTCCCCTGACTACAAGTCGAAGTGTCCTTGGGCAAGACACTGAACCCTACACTGCCTCCCGATGTGCCTATCAGGTGTATGAATGCTTACA
>JBBBVU010000024.1:4592249-4631490 GCA_037177055.1 Atherinosoma microstoma | reverse complement strand
TGATGTATTTTGGTCCTAAACCATTCAGAGCTTTATAGACCAGCAACAGAACTTTAAAGTCTATCCTCTGACGGACAAATGAAATTCAAATGAAATTTATGTCGTAAAACCTAACTAATTACGGCTCTGTTGTGCACTTTTAAGACAATTAATACTTCTTTCATTTTTTCTATTCTTACACATTTAAATACTCAAAGCTTTAAGCTGTAAAACATTGCCATGTTGTATGAAAAATAGTAAACTTCCATTATTTTGTTGTACTTTTCAGAGTTTCTTCTACCAGACAAACAACTGGGTTTTGGACATTATTTTAAGGTTTGTTAGATCCAGCTTCCTCCAAAAAACAGAATTGACCCCTGTAGACGTATATGCTATGTGTCATGCTGTGCAGAGCTCTGCAACAGCATTTACAATGAAAATTTGACACTGTATACAAGAGTATAAAACCAGATGATGGAAATAAAACAGATGTGACAGGAGAGGTCATTTTACATGAAGGGCCTCTGCTCAGCTCAGCTTAAGAAAGAAAAAAGCAAAGGAAAAATTTACTTAACTAATAAATTCAATGTGATTAAGAAAAGAGTCCTCCAAGTATTGCAGGGAAATAAATTGAAACTTGACTGTGAGTTGGGGGAAAAAAATGTTTCTGAGCCAGGACTGACTGCAGTTGAAAGATTTCTATAAATGTCATATTTACATATTTGTTTTCAGTCTTACATTTGTTGCATTTTGAGTCTGTGTCCCAGAAGAAGTCTATGCTTTCTGTTTCCAGTGTAACAAAATTTTACTGCAGTTTTCCCCCATATGTATTTGAGTGTTAACACCATTAATTTAACCCTGATTTTCACCCATGCGAAATATCACCCTGGTTGAGCATATGTACACAGCATTTTAAAAAAGGCAGTCAGAAGCAGAAAGAGTGGGACTTTAATAGTTTGATGACATAAAAATCCATCCAAAGAAATTCATGAAATTACCATGCTGGATCACATTAATGTAGACACTTTTTACAAATTTCCTTACTTCATGTTAGTGTTCTAGGGTTAACAAGACATCATTGTTCATCCACTAGTGGGCAGTGCTGAGTTCAGAGTTCACTTCTGCATTCTGACGTAAGTTTCAGACACCGGTTGGTGGTGGTATGCACCGCTGTAAAATTGTTTATAGCACACCCGATACACACAGCCTTTCTTGAAAAGCTCCCACCATCTCTACAGTTGTTGTCCTCATCATCTTCTTCTCTGGTTTGATTTTTTCACCGGTCGCATGTCCGCCATGCTGCTGGACACTGACCACACAGTTTCTGGTGGTATTGCTCTGTTTGCTGCGTCAAGCGACGGATCCACAAGGGGCACTGAAAATGTACCAATTACGTACGTCTTCTGCATCGAGCAAAAATGGACCTTAAAATAGAAAAAAAAACAGATTTGAATGTGAAAAATGTAACTATTGTTTTGACGAAATAGAGATTTGGAAATAGCAGTCTGAATGATACGGCCTGAAATGTTAGTTTTCAATGTGTTCCTGCTTCAACCCACCTGACTCAAATTAAATGGATCCAACAGCCTATGAAGTTCTTCATAATGACTCATTAATTTGAGTCAGGTGTGTTGGAGGACTGCGGCCCTCGTGGGACTGAACTGAATAGCCCTGGCATACAATAAGTACTTTTTAAAAAGCGCCAGATTTGTGATAGTTTTAAAATTTTCTGTGCCCTCAAAAAACTTGTTTTGATTTACATGAACACCCAAACATCACAGAAAATGATGCCTACTCATACCTGATCAGTTCATACCTGGCTGGCTCCTCCCCATTACCAATAAATTCGGTAAACAAACATGTTTGTGCAGCGGATTTGGCACCACAACAAACCTAAAGAATAAGTGAACCTGAGTTCAGACCCGAAGGAAAGAAGTACTAATAGAAAAGAGTCTGGCAGCTTAGACAAGAACACTAGTAAGAAAACAAAGCAACCCCACTGGGCACAGCAGGTTTATTGCCATGCCTAAGAGTTGAGCCCTACATTTAAGGGATGGCTTCAACTTATTACTGGGAACAAGGCTAAAGCCTTTAGCTGGTCATTCAGTTGTTATTGGACATTACAGTTCTGAAGAATAATGCCAAAGATAATAAACACACACAAAATGTAAAGTCTCTGGCTTGAAAATCAAACCTCCATTGCCCAGTGTTTGCAACAAACGAATAAAAAAGCAAAAATGGAAAAGGTGTGTTGCAGGGTGGCAATGAAAAAAGCAGCTGTTTCATTTAAATGCCTGAGCCTCTGTGTTTATGCCTTACATTATTGTGGTTGCATGCACAAAGAATCTCTTTGCCTTAAAAAGAACTGACCTTGCATGTGATTTTTACAAGTTGTTTTACTACATACCACAGTGTGGGTCACCATACAATAACTTCAAAGTGCCACTACTGAACTTTGGCAGTTTTGCACACTTTGGCAATCCCTAACAAAAACAAAGCATTAGTCTTGTACCCTGTCTCTTCTCTGAGCTTTTATCTATTGCTCTGTCACTTTCTCACTTTCTTTTCCTCACTTACTCCAATAATGTCCCCTTCTAGATATCTAGTTATCTATTTATATGATGCAGTACTGTAAAGCAAAACACAGCTGTCACATGATGCCCCAGGCTCAAAATAAAAATGATGAATTACTTCAATTCAATTTATTGTGATCCAATTAAAACAAATCCACATTAGTCCAACTTCTGTGTTCATACAAAGCAAGTATAGTTCCTCAGCCTTGGGATGCTGCAGGGCAATGACGTCTCCAGGAATGTGTATAATAAATGTCAGTCTGCTATGAAAATGAGTCAGAGGCCCAGATTTTTAAGGTCAGAAAGTCAGTATTGCTTTAAAGTGATATTTTTTATTTCTCATCTGGCAACACTGTTTTAGCCAGGGCTGTGGCAAAATAGGCAGTAGCACACAAAAAAAACTGGTTCCAAACAGAGACACCAGTCAGTGAAAAATGCAGTGACAATGACAAAGAGAGGGATGCCTGGCAAAACAAATACTGATAAATATTGGCTTTTCATCGCTGGACAGCTTTTTAGTGGTAAATGACTGAAAACATCTGCAGAGCTTGCAACTTTTCTTCTGAACTGGTTGGTATAAAGAGCTGGTTTTATCAATGTCACCGATCCAACTTATGTTGTATCTGTAGCTTAAGAGCAACTGATTAAATGCCGGCTTGCTGTGCGTCTTAAAGTGATGTGGAGCCACTTCTGTTTTATAAGTGTAAATTACCAAAAAGAGGCAACGGTAGGTCAAAAAGAATGGTTTCTTTTAACAAGGAAGGTTGTGAAAAGGACAACATTGATGATATGGCAATTGCTATGTTTATGCTAAAAATTGGTTGTTGGCCAGCTATTTTTATTGATAATTTTTCAGTTTCCATTAAAGGAGCCTAGATTTTTACTCATATTCATCCTATAAGCTGGAAAACATAAATATAACAATGTATCATGTCCTATTTATCATATTTGATTCATACAGTTTCTGACACAATATGATACTTGTCTTCTGTCCCCTGGTGGATACAATAATAATACAATAAAGGAATTTTGATACATAATAAAGGGTAAAGATAATTAAATTAAAGATAATTCACCAGTTAAAATTAAAGGAGCATGTAGGATTTTTACTCTTGCTTACGTCCTGTTAGCTTGAAAAGTAATCGAAAATTTGAAAAAATTGAATTCATCTTGAACAGGGATAAAAAAACGCACCATGTCAGGTAAAAGAGGTAATTTTAAACAAAAGACTGATAAAGACTGTTAAAAGAGGTTCTTAATTTTAAAGGGGCGGAAATCCATCATTTTTTAGACTGAAGGATTTTAAAAAATATGTGAAGAACTAGAGGTGTAATTTCATCTGGAGTATAGCACAACGTCACACACTGTCTCTGTGTTGATCTCCAGCCTCGTGTTTACCAGCTGGTTTATGTACATTCATGAGAATCTCCGCCTCCTCCTTCCTCTCGGAGCCCTCGGCCCTCTCCCTCCTTATAAAAGGCAACGCCCAATGAGCAATGGCAGTGCGTATTTTCAGAGCGAAATGTAGAAGGAAACGTTCGCCTGAAGACGACCAGGATCCAATATTACTTCTAGAAACGGCCAACGGTCGTTGGCAAAGAAGTTTCCGGATAAAGAAAGAAACATGTCTCGGATAAACATCGGCCTTGTATTTCCAAAGTAGAGAGCACTGCAAGGGTTAAAGGGGCTACCATTTGACTCGGAGCTAGCTGCTGTTCTCCTGGACAGACAAGTAACAACACAAACATTATAAATTACTTCGGCATGTTCCACAAAATGGTGGTTTTGTTTTGCAGTGTGTTTGCACCTTGCATTCGGTTGCAGACGAGGTGGGGAGCAGAGGTAGAGGGAGGTGTTGCTCAGGTTACTTTGTTTTGGTCTACAGATGGTGCACAACAGCAACACTTTTTGCCCCTTTAAAGATTAATATTGTAAACTGAGTATACATGCAAGCAGTAATTCACAAACAATCAATCAATTATGTTCTCTGCTTCTGTTTAATTAAAAAAAAAAACATGAAAGTAGCCACTTTCTCCTTTACTGTGAAGCATTTTGTAGTTTTTACCACATACTGTACTTAGAAATTTTGACTACAACACTGGTGTTGTTGGAATGAAACCATTATCTGCACAGAGCAGCTTTCCCAGCATCAGTGGGCTTTTATGTTCTCTGCTCCAACATCTCTGCCTTCATTTTACAGTAATCCACTGAGTTATCACCTTATCAGAGGTAAGCTTTCCTACCTTGCTGCTGCAGAGACAACATGGTTCCTGATCCATCAAAGAGGTCTGTCTGGCCGAGCAGGCAGGGCTCTTGCTCATGGTGGATAGTAAAATGTGACTTTCAAGCACAACCCACTAAACAGCTGTTTGAGAGTTTTAATTATTTGTTACATTGCCCCGCAAACAAGACAGCCTTCATTATGATGTTGATTTCAGACCGTAAAATTGGCCTCATTTTGGTTGGTAACTTGGTCTTCCTGTCAGATAACCTGATTATAGAGGATTGAATTCTTGCAATTACTTGGCAAGAAGAAATAGCAGACATTACTCAGACTAGTCATAGCCATTTTTCACAGTGTGCATGATGTCATTATGAAGGAGAGGCCAGGCACCAAGTACCACAAAGAGGGTGTGAATGATCACGAGTTATATTAGCTTTATCATACTCAGACAAGCCAAAAAAATGAAAATGAGTACAGCAGTGGACGTGTCTCTGGGTTGTAGGAGGATTATTATACTGGTATGACCTTTTGGCCTGCTGTTCATTAAGCTGTGTTATGCATGAAAAGTTGTTTTTAGGTTTCTATGAGTAACAACACAGAGACTCTTTATAATCATTAAAAGAACTTTCCCTAAAGACTTTGTCAACAGATTTACCCTAAAGTACACTCTTGTAAACAGACTTATAGGCCTAACAACAGAGGCAACAAGGAACTCGCAGCTCTCTTAATGTAATGGAACAAAATGCATTGGAGCAGCGCTGGCCTCTTTAACTGATCAGTGGTACTGTGCATTGCAGGATGATGTGATAAACACTGGCTGAAAGATTCCCAGAAGTGACTTTTAATGTGATCATTACTCAGTCCATGAACCTAACCAACAGATTTAGTAAATTCTCAAAGAACCCTACTGTTGCAGTATGCATAGGTCTAAGTGTCAATCATATAACTGGTGTATTCAGAGGAGGCAGCATTTTACAGGCGAGTAGTTTTAGTTGAAGACTTAACAAAAAGCGCCTTGTTTCCCCCCCCCCCGAGTGTCATATCTACAAAAATAATATAAAGCAAAACAAAAAAGAAACACAGTGAAATGATGCAGCGACTACTCATTATCAGTGAGAAAATGTACTCTGAGGGTCAGGCAGCAGGCACAACTATCTTCCATCTTTTTTATTTGGGGAGGAAGCACACCCAGAGTGTTTGGTTTCATGGACTAAACTAAGCCACTCAGACAGTTTTGGGGTGTTGTTTAAAAACAAAGATAAATTCAGAAAAGAAAGACAAAAAAGGAAACTTAACAGATAAAAATAATAACGAGGCTAGGCCCTAACTATCGGGGATCTAGCTTGCGGCTTTGGCCATGAAGTACACTTCTGAACTCTCTCAGGATCTTATTTGCCAGACCATAAATAGCCGAAGCCCTGCCTGCAAGAAACACAAAACAAAACACAGACATCAATCAGTAATCAAACTATGCAAGTGATATTCTGATATCAAAAAACACACAAACAAAAAAAATCTATTTGCTCTCACTGTGAAAGACTAACAATCTCCCTTTTGTTCAGTTTTTAAAAGACTTCAAATGCAAACCATATGCTCTGAATACATCTGCCTTAAGAACAGTGTGTAGCATTATCCGACTTAATCAAAACAACAACTTTACATACAATGCCTGGCCAAAAAAAAGTCACCACCTGGATTGAACTAAGCAAATGGGTTGAAGCCTCCTATTGAATAATCACGGCATGGGCTATTATCTTTCAGCTGGCAACAAGTCATTTAACCCCAACTGATGCAATGCAATGAGTTCAGAACTGTCCAAACCATTATTAAAAACTGGAAGGATAGCAGGGACCATTGTCTTTGAGGAGGAGATGTGGCCAGAAGAAAACCTGAATGATCATGATCACTTAAACATTTAATGAAATTAAATTGAAAAAAAAAACAACAGTAAAGCTCAGGGCTATGTTTAATAATGAAAGTAAGAGCATTTCAACATCAACTATGTGAAGGGAACTCAAGGGATTGGGACTGAACAGCTGTGTAGCCATAAGAAAACCACTAATCAGTGACGGTAAGCTGAGAAAAAGGCTTCAGTTTGCTAGGGAGCATAAAGATTGGACTCTGGAGCAGTGGAAGAAGGTTGTGTGGTCTGATGAGTCCAGATTGACCCTGTTCCAGAGTGATGGGAGTATCAGGGTAAGAAAAGAGTCAGATTAAGTGATGCAGCCATCATGTCTCGTGCCTACTGTACAAGCCTGTGGGGGCAGTCTATGGTCTGGGGTTGCTGGTCAGGTCTAGGTTCAGGTTTAGGTTCAGTAATATTATGTGTCCAAAGAATGAAGTCAGCTGACATCCTGAATAAGCAGGTTCCCTGATGGCACGGCCATATTCCAGGAGGACAGTGTCAGGATTCATGGGGCTCAGATTGTGAAAGAGTGGTTCAGAGACCATGACACATCATTTCCACACATGGACCTGAACCCTGTTGCAAATCTTTAGGATGTGCTGGAGAAGGCTGTGTGCAGTGGTCGGACTTTCCTTCATTAATACAAGATCTTGGTTGAAAAAAAAGAATGCTGACATTGCAGAAGCTTATGGAAAAAATCCCACAGAGAATGCTGCTGGAATCAATTCTAAAGGTGGTCCAACGAAACAATATCTGATTTGTAACTTACACACTCTTGATAGAACAGCACATTATATTCTCTCTAAAACAATTCAAACCTAAAGAATTCACTTCTGTCGTAGCGAGAGAGTAAAGTTGCGGTACTAAAGTCATACCAATTCAGCATTAAACAGCTGTTTACACTTTAACTGCAGGATGCCGTACAGTAATGTGACATGTTAAAAAGATCCATTTTTATTTCAGAGATAAAGACAGTTAATTTATGTTTTCCAAGAAAACTTAAGTCTGTCATGTTTAAAAAGATTACGAAGTCACAAGGAACGATTTCTCTGAAAAAGCAAGTCTAAGAATAGTTCAAATTCATTTTACTAAAAGATTTAGACATCATGACTTTTATTTCATTCCAGATGGTTATGAGTGAATTCAGGTTTGGTTCTCAGTGTGCTGCAAAGTGGCTTTAGTCTGGGATCTGGGATAAATTGCTTCAGTCTGCAGCTACTCACGCTGAGGGAATCAGCGGTGCAAATGAGAACTGTTTCAAGGAAACACTTTATATCTTTGCAAAGAGGGAATGTATTCTACTGCAGCTAACCTGTTGTGTAGTTATTGTGCTCAATTTTGTATGTTCATAATTCACTGAGGAAACATCATCTGATCAATCTCACGATTATTTCTTCCCTATTTCTCAGCCACCCCTTTTTAGTGGTGCAACAGTAACAGTCTGTTATATGTTGAGAAAGAATCTACTTTGCCAAACCGTGTGGTAATATGGTCTGGATTTCTGTCTGTTGTGGAAGTGATGTGTTGTAAATATTTACATTATGGCTATTGCAATGACTATTATGAAACTTTTTAAGCTTGAGATGATGAAAAATGTTCTCCTTATTCTTAGTTAATGTTAATTCACCTGTCAGGAAAACGTCTGATAATTCAAACTACGACTACTCTTCTGCTGGAAAGATATTGACTACCCATACTTGCTTTATACAACCGCCTCTTTGTACGATAATGCAAAATATCCATTTAACCACAAGGCCAAATGTGTTTTATATCAAATTCAACAAAGCACACTGATTGTTGAGTTTCAGGAGCCGCAGGAGATTCAATGCAGGTATATTAAAAGTAAGAGTTCAGGGACATCTGTAGGATTTAAAGAGGGTGGGGGGGTGGGGCTTAGGGAAATGATATAGAAAGTCGCTCCTTTCAGTCAGTGGTGAAATTATGACGATAACTGAAAGCAGCATTGAGGAGCAGTTATTGTAATGATCTCCAGTTATTTTAGATACAAAGCTGTGTGGGACAAGTTACCATGACCTCATGCTCCTGCAGAGCTCTTCTGGATATAATTATATAAATGCTAAATGTTTGAATGGAACAGCCTCATACTTAATTCCACGTCCTATTAGAACACTTAGCTTTCGGGCTCTTAGAGCCCTGGGCCCTGCACTCTCTCCGCAGGGCCGGCCTGGCAGAGTCGGAGGCTGCTGATCTTAGCCCGCCGGGGTCTGTGCCTCTGACCTTTTAGCATGATCACTTTTATTTGAACCCTCTTCACTCTGTATATTCTGCATGCTGACATATTTTGACCTGTAGTTTTATTAACTAATACATACTTTCAGGTAGTTTTCTTTGTGTGTGTTTCTGCTACTCTGGGTTTAGTTGAGATAGATGGTTTCTTTTCAGCTTGTTCACCTCTCATTGGTGCTCCTGATGGTTGTTGGCTTTGTCCTCCTGCGGGGGGGCCATGGTAGGCTCTTTGTTGTGTTTCTGTACAAGGTGTAACAGGTTGTCTAGAGTCTGTGGTTGGATTGCATTGTTGTCTATCTGGTGTTGTCTCCTCTTTTTTTGTCTATTCTTCTTTCTTCTCTGTTCTCTTTCTATCCTTTTTCTGCCCCTCCCCAGTCAGGTCCAAATTTGCTCCGCATAACACAGCAGCCAGACCTTCATTCTGCTTGCTATAATGGTTGCTATAAAGCCAAAAATGAAATAAATTCATGATTTAAGAACATTTTAGGGTGGCTCTGGACCCCTTAAAATAAGCCTAATCACGCCCACGGAAGAGTCTGCTGTAGGTATTTAAACCAATGTTGACAGATAAGCAGCTCACTCTAAAAGAAAAATGAGGTGTATATGAAGCCCGAGGCAGACAAACAAGAGGGTCCCGAAAGACCTTGTACCTGTGAAAACTACTCATGTTCCTGCAGACAGTGCTCTGCTGCTGTCACAGGAGGAACACTTTTGCTACAAATAGTAAGATCTGTTAATGCAGGAAAATATCTGTGTCCTTGGATGAAAGTACGTCCTAGCCACAGAACAACAACTAATGTATTTGTGACTTTGATACATTGTCATTGTAGAAATGTTGTTTTTCCTCCCAAAAATCAACAGTAAATATCCAGCAGATGTAAGAAACATCTGGAAGAAATGGCTTAAATCCGCAGGACTCTTGGCTTAGCTCTCCACATATACTTATGCCAAACAAACAAGTATTCAATGTTAATTCAAATAACTGCTTCATGATTGCTGGATTTACTGTTCTCACTCAAAATTTAAGTGATTTTTTTTTGTGTAAAAAAAAAAAGTTGGGAAAATAGGGCCCAGGTGTATGTGGATTTTTTCCTTCCAGTTGACTGTCCAAAGCAAATTTCAGACGTCATACATTCAGATTTTAAAACCTTTTTTAAAGTGGCAAGACTAAACTTTGGCAGATTTTCTCAATGAGGTACCCCCTAACGACAGATAACTCTGCATCCTATCTCTTCTCTGAGTTCTCTCCAGCGAGTAAAAGTCAGTCCAATGTTGACTATTGCTAGGTCTCTTTCAGTTTTTCTTTTCTTTGCTTCCTCCAATAATCCTCCTGTGTTTCTTTGAATCAGCCACTGTGGACATTCAAAATGGCCAATGTGTTGATATTCAGGTCCTGGCATGTGATGTGTTCGAGTCAAATTTGAACCATTTTGACATTTAACCACAGTAAAACTATCCTAAACAACATTCTTATAGCCTGAAATTGGATGACTAAATGAATAAATACATATTTCAAAATTCTACACTTTCATTCAGGTGCAACTGATTTTTGCCCACTTATACTGTTTCAGGTCAAATTTGACCCATGTCTATTTGGATGGATTTTAGATGTTGGCCAGATCAAAGGAAATTGTTGTTTTAGGGAATCTTGAACCTATGAAACTATAAAAATCAGGTTTGTCTTATCTTCTGTATGGGGCAGTGGTGACAGAGCTCAAATGGAGACCCTGACTCTGTCATGAGAACTGTCTGTTCCCACCACACTAAACCCAGGTTCTGGCAGACACCTGCAGATCTTTGAAGGTTTGTGGGGGAATCTTGAAACAGTGAAATCTTCCAGAGGTCAGAGAGTGTCTTGATGCAGATACAAGATCTGCACCTAGAATGTAAAAAGAAATAAAAAGAAGATATTTACCTTTTGAATATTTTTTTATTGGACAGGCAGTGTGGGGTATATAACATTATAAAGAAACTTCAGTTGGCACTTTAGAAAATGTCATCATGGCAGCAAGTCCTGGATGTGATCTTGATGAAGAGGCTGATACTGACCTGTTTCATTGCAGGAAGATGCACAGTTGCACAGGATTTAATAATGAACTAATGAATAATTTTAATAATTCCATTTCAAATGTACAATTACAAAATGCTTTGGAAATTTGATTTGTTTTTATATCAACAACGATGGCTCCAGGAATGTACATAATAAATGTCACTGCACCATCAAAACGAGTCTAACACATATTTTTAAGGTCAGGATGTTACATAGTTCTACTTTAACTCAGATTTTATTAATTGAAAATTATGACAGAATAGTAACAAATTAAGAAAGAAGTCCAAACAGTTCTCTGTGCTGTACAACATTAAGGGGGGAAATTAAACATGAATGTTTAAAACAATTTAACATGAAATACCAAAGATTTGCTTCATGGTACATTTAGATCTATGACCTTCCTGAAAGAGGATCACAAGCACATTTTGAGCAAACCCTTCATTAGTAAAGCGACGTGTCTAGTCTGTGTGTTCTGCCAACATAAATTGTGACTTGCATGTAAAACAAGTCTCTGGTTCCCAATTTGATGTGTTGATTACACCAAAAAAAGACTATTCATCTCTTTGGAGTTGTTTCCACAGTATTTCTCTTTTATTCACCATCAGGATGTAACCAAGTCACTTATTGTATGAAGGTGAAAATAATTAGAGTAGATGAAAATGAATAAATAACTGGGTCGGGGTAAGGTCACAGCTATTGGAAGCTGCATGTAACAAGACAAAGGAGCTACTGCTGTGAACAGAGATTCCTGCTGCTCACTGCCAAGTGGTGAGACAAAGTTCATTTCACCTCAGCTCTTCCACAGTGTGACCTCGCAATTTCACATAGATGTTCGGCTGTCATTTTCCACTAAACCAGGTGAAGAAGCAGCGTGCAGTGTGGCCTGGCTCGGGGAGATCTGCAGTTCGGTCAGTTTGTTAATTAACCGACTTCTTCTCAGAGAGGAGACTTCAGTGTGTTGCCCTCATGAAAGCCAGGAAGCTTTGGCACAAAGTCTGTCCTGAGCCACACTCTCTCAACAGGGCTGCCTTTGATCCTGGTCCAACATTCAGAAGTAGTCAGAAGTCCTCTCCCCTTTTACGTCACCCACTGGACACATGCCAATTGTGACTTCAGAATATACCACGGTTTGATCTCATTTCATTAAGTACACTTTACGTAGGCAGCTCCCTTTTCACATGTGGTGACATTGTAAACAGAGCATGCAGACATGCTCAAGAGGTTCAGATACTGAGGAACTAATTATAAACAGGAACAAAACCTGCGATCAAAGTTGTTCTGAGCTTATTATGATCAGACATAGCAGCTAATTTTGATTCATCTAGGATCAGTCCTGTTCAAAACGGATCACGGATGAGAGGTCATAAAACCGGAAAAAAGACAACAGAGGAGATGAATAGAGCTGTCACATTATCCTCACAATCAGCAGCCATAATCAATTCTCCCCGACTGACTCATAAAGAGTCACCATGACTCATATGTTCTGATTTTCCTGTGAGTTTGCCTCATTTCTTTGCTTCTGTTTGTGCTGAATATGTTTAATGTTGAGTCGCCGAGTTTCATTTCCTAATGTCAACACCCACACGACCTGTCAATGCAACTGCTCAGCTGGAACAAAACCATAAGTCAAATAAACGTGAGACCGGAGCTGTTTCCCTTCAATGGATTTTAGCAGTTTCTCTTTAAAGTCACCATAAAGAGCCTAAATCATTCTCATTTACAGGTTGATCATATTATTGGTGGTAAAATAGCACTTTATGTATCTTACAATGTCCAGTACTTAGATGCTCCGTTTTAGCTCATAATAGTATTGTCTAAATCAGCGATTCTTATCCATGGGGCCGTGACCCATGTTTGGGCCTCAAGCGCCACATAGGGGGCCCCCAAAAAACGTTAACGTCTGCACCTCCTGGTTAATTATTGAAGACACAACAGATTTGACTGTATTCGATGAGAAGCTCAGTTGTAGTACACCTTAACATCACACGGTGGCAGTAATGCTTCAGTCAGTTGTTTAATGAACTCCAATAGCCAGAAGAAGATGTTCAGCTAGGTGCTAGCTTCTATCGAAACTTATGGAAAAGAGTTTCAAAGAAAATATGAAGAAAAAAGAGGGGTCCCAAACCACCTAAAAGACAAAAAAAATTGCACTAATTTAACCAAATGCATTAAGTACTGTTTTGTAAACGGAAGTAACGAGACAGAGCAGAGATCCCAGGGTGTGGAGAGTTACCTGACACTATCCAGCATTGAAGCCTTAACACTAAGGGCAGGGATATACTTGCAGTGTATGCAAACGTGGACGTCACCGTTCTGTGACATCTGTGTATATACTTGCTGCAGCACGATGCAACCAAAACCCTCAATACTGGAGGTCACCCCTAGAGGCAGAACACAGCACTATAAAATAGGGAAAAGGCTAATTTGCTGGTCACCTCATATTTCTGGGGTTTATTTTTGGCAAGACTTCGCATCAACCCCTAAACGCTTCCAATTTTTGTGTGTTTGTTACTGTGTTACAGAGAGTAAATAATCAAAGATTCTGGTAGTAGTGGACAAGGTACGAGAGGCCTTCTTCAAAACTATCCTCCATTGTGTTTACCTCTGACCTCATTTTTGTTCGGATGAGCACCTTTAGCATTCAAATCAATATTGCAACACGCGCATGTGACAAGTTGCCTCACGTCAACATGAGCGGCCAAATGTACGCTAGGAACTCGTGGCAGCCGTGATACGTACGTGGTTGTATCCCAGCCCTAAAGCAGCATCTAAAAACCAAACAACTGATGCTCATGGGAAAGCTGGTGGAATTAGATATTTACAAAGATTAAAGAGCGACAGATGCACAGAAGGTCTGCCACGTCACTGACTGGAAACGCTTTAATCTAATAGAAATTTAAAGATTATTTGAATAAATAAAAAGTAACTTTTTTTATTCAAACTAATAAATGATGAATTTTATGTAATGCATTTCGTTTTATCACTGCATCATTTAGTTGAACATTTTCCTTTTTTCCCTCAGTTTTTCAAAGTTTTCTGCTGTAGTAAATCTAATCGAAATGTAACCAATTAGTAGGTTTTGCCTTTATAAGCCTAACTTGAGGTTTGTCTTTTCTTATTTGTTCTTAGCAGCTCGATTTTGTCCCATCAGTTGTTAGTCAACTGTGTATCTTGTACGTGCAGCTTCACATAATCGTGAAAAATGTGTCATTGTAACATGTCATTTATTTGACAAGGTTTTCGTTTTTTAAACTGTGAGTGGATTTGGTTTAGTTACTGAAAACAAGAGGGAGATCAATTAAACCAGAACAATGTTAATATTTGGATTGGCCCCAGACCACTATAGGCCCTGAGGTCAAACTGGTTGAGAAGTCCTGGTATACATGTTTTTATTGTTCACCTATTGGTGTAAAAACATAATTCCTTTTGATGTAAACTTTACATCAGCATGTATAAGTATTCTAACTTTTCAGAGTTTTAACATGCCCAGAAGATCATATAAGAAAGGAAAGACTTCATCCACCATTTTAACTACCATTGTTGTTCAAGTTTATACTTTAAAAAGTCTAGTTTGATAATTAGTTCATGCAGAATTAAATTTCTTTATATTTGATTTTGAACAAAGCTGTAAAATGAACAAGTTCACATTCATGTCACACTTTTTTACACAGTGAATCATCACCCTTACAGTAATTACAGTAGCAGGGGAACAAATGCAACTTAAAAACAACCAGCATCAGCAAAAATTCATCTTCCCTAATACAAGACAAGCTACTGTGTGACAAAAAAAGAAAGTGTTTAACTTACAGATGTTCTCCCTGCGCTTTCTGTTAAAGTCATTTATCACATCCTGCAGATTCAGCCATCAGGCCTCCTTCATTTATCGATCTCTTCTCAACTCCAAATTTAGTCTTAGTACTCATTGTCTTAATGCAGTTGATTTAGTTGCATATTGCTACAGGGTCGTTACAGTTGTGTGTACAACAGAAATCATTGAAGTCTAGTGGCTTCTGCTGGAGCACTGTCAACAAGAACATTATTCAATGTTGTGTGAAAGAAATGCGCTCGCCTCACATTCATCATTTAAAAACAGAATTGTTCGGTTCAAAATTCACAACAAATATGATCAGGAACGTGCTTGTTTTAACACTTTATTGCAGAACATTTTCTTCTCCTGTGTGGTCAAAATTAAATGTAGAACTTTTAGAGTAGGCTATAGTCCACCCACATGTCAACTGGTAAAGTTGTGTTTAACAACTGTTACAAACTCGGGTCAACCAAAAGCTGTTATCATGGGTACAAATTCCTCCAGTAAATGCATTCTTCCATTTAGTTTTCTTGTCTTCTAGGTATTAGCCTAATTAGATCATGTCTTTGCAAATATTTACGACCTCTAAGTGAATATTGCTTCCTACTCCATGGCAAGGCTTAAAGGTTACACCCTTTCTACCTGCAAACAGCTTCTTTATTTGCTTTTACTTAATTATGATTATTTGTTCAAATATTAATATTTTAATCATTCAAATCATCCTGTTTCTGTTTTAGCCAGCCACAGACAGCTTATTGTAGTCCTTATGCTGCTTATCTGTACATTTTTTAAATGTATATTAAGTTTTTATGATTATCTTTGACATGCAAATCCCTTTAGATCTTTAAACCAAGTTGACAGAGCCTTTTGGAGATTGTTCTTCCCTCCACTGGAATAACCTGTCACAGGAGATCAGTCGCTAGCTTTAGCTCTGCTGAAAATCAGCTTCATTAGCTTAAGGAGAACTGGCAAATGACCAGATTGTACAAAATGACAGCACTTTGAAATCCTCTAACTACAGTTACTCAATTTTGTGATAACAAATGGGAGGGAATCATGAAGTCACAAAGGAAAAGTTTAACTCAAACCTCTACTCTAAACACCAGCTAACAGTCTGAGCTGTTTAAGCTAATCGCCATGAAGACAAGCTAATTACAATAACCTCTCAAACTTCACTTTTTATGTACAGGCCCATTACAAACAGTCATTAAAGCTAATTTGGAGTTGAAATATAAGGAGTTTTTAACATATGCTGTTGATAGAATATCATTTTTGCACATCTGCAAAAGTAATTCAGCCGGTTGTTAGCTTGCCCAGGTTGAAAATTGTGGTTTAGATAAATGAGCTCTCACTGTAGTTCCCAAAATCTGGAATAGTCTTTTATTTTTTAGTAGATTATGTGAACGCTGGACACATTTCTGTCTGCCCCAACACTGGAGAGAGATAACAAGCTTGTATTTAATGTTCACTTGGTGTGTGTGTATGTGCACTCATTTTTGCCATATCATTAGGACCCATTCTGGCATAAAAACCAATGTAGATGGGACCAGTAGTCCTCATGAGGACCAAAGTCCAGACATAAAGAGGAAAAACATTATTGCAAGGGTGGTGGTTAAGGTTATGGGAAGGGTGTGAATCGAATTGAGGTTAGACTTAGGCATGAAGTTGTTATGGTTATGGCTGGGGACTGGGACAGGCTGTCCACAATGAATGAAAGTCAATGGAATGTCCTAACTATAATTGCTTTGCAAGCTTGTGTATGTTCAATACTACTGTGATGCCAGCACCACAGGGTTTCTGGTCTTGTCCCAACCCTTAATCCCCACTCTCCACCCTCCCTTCCACCTAAAACACAGAGCCATAACAGCACACATACAGTAACACACGTTTCTATTGCAACATACATCCCATTACTATGCAAGAGGCAGTGCCACAGAGACTCTCATCAGCGTACCTGTCAGCCCCCTCCAGATCAACTCTCTAGTGGCTACATGCAAACATACAGGAAGCCCAGCTGGGACCCAATATGTCCAAAGGTCTGATGGCTCAGAGCCCGTCTCTGCTATGAGGCACCAGCTGAATCCAAAACAAATGCATCCATTTTACACATGTGCAGTAAGTCTCAAGCATTCACTGGAGACAACTATAAAAAGAATCCTTTTCTGTTTGTGCAACATCTTATAGAATACTTGCGCAATAAAAACATCTCCCTAATCTAGACAAGCAAAAGTGGTATTGATTGTGTTATCAAGGGAGCTTAAAACAGTCTTAAGTCACTCAGATGTAATATATTGGTATCTGAGTCTGGGAAGACTACTCTGATACAGCAGACGGTTTAATACCATTTATATGCAACAGCTGCACATTAGAAAGTGTTCCATATCCTTGTAAAATAAAACAAATCTGAGATCTGTCACTGAGCATCACTGACACAGCCAGAGGATTTTGTTTATCTTGTTTAACTTACAATTCCAGTGAAAAGAAAGAGAGAACGGCAACGCATGAGTGCAAAACAAATGCACTATTTTCATTCCCATTGCAGCGAGTGACAGGGAGAACAAATAGCAGGGATTTTCAAATGCTCAGTCTCTTTCTGCCTCCCTCCCTCTCCATCTCCCACTCCTCCAGCCTCTCTCCCTTTCCCATTTTCTGCCTCCCCTCCCCGCACGGCTGCAGATGGCGGATGCCATATTAGATGTTTTCTTTTTGCACATCAAACCAGAGGTCACAGCTGCACTGCTCCTAAACCAGCCGCAGATGTGTCGGCACAGTTACCTGACAACCAGTGCAGATGGAGCACTCTCTGAGGCTGGAAGTGAAAAGCACAAAAACAAGTGTTGTTTAGCCAGAAACTATTTTCCTTCCCCTGAGAGCTCCACTGAGATCAGAGGAACAGAATAAAGACAAATTTTGCTAACTTTCTGTGGATGTTTTTTGCCACCTAGAGCGGCTGGAACGCTGACAAAACGAAAGAACACGGACACTGGAAAGGCGAGGGAAGAGGTGTATCACAGATTAGCCAAACTCTAGACAATGTTGTGTAAGATAGACATGGTCAGGCATGAATATTAATGAATGAAATTATTCATTTATGTTTTATTTTTGACAGAGCAAAGCGTGCATGTTATCAAGCTTGGCCTACAGAGCACCGAGGGGAGAAGGCCTTGTCAGCATTATGTTTGGTCTGTCAGATAAAATAACATGTTAAAATATGTACATACTAAAAACACTCAGCGATTTACATGATCGGGCCATCCCAGGGTGCAGCTGCAAGCGTGATTTCTTCCCACGGACAGGAAGATGATGTGTACGCAAATGCACTCCAGTAACAAGATTTACATCCCAATTTTAGCAACCAGTCATTATAATCTGCAGCATGTGAAGGCTGTGCATGACTGAGACTGTATAATGAACTCATTTGAATATGGACAGAACTTCTAATCAAATATATGTTCCACTTAAAAAAGAAAGTGTGAATAAAGTTTAAATGATTTTTAAAAATGTTTTTTAATTGAGCTGCATAAAGGAAACACTGTTTTATTCAAATATATGGATTCTTGGAAGTGTGATGCCTAGTAAGACCTTGTGGGATTTACAGTGACATGATTATTCCTGGTTAAGCTATTAGAATTCATGGAGAAGCCCTGTGTTTGTCATTTTCATGGAGGCCCCCTTCATTTAAACCACAGTGATGTCACAGCAGAGGCAGACTCATCCCTCCTTGGCAAAATCACACAGTATACTTATAACGCCTTCAAAGATGATTCATAATGTCATCGACTCAGTGATGAGAAAATGATTCATTAAAAAATTATCAAAAGAAACCGAGAAAGAATCTAAATGAGACGAAAAACAATCTGAATTGCACTATTTACAAATGAGTTTAAACTGTATTCACAATAAATTGCAATGCACTTTTAAAGAAACTGTCCAATTCTAATTAATTGTGGTCCAATTAAGATCAACTTTAAACTAATCCATTACATGATCTATATTTGTAGAATTTATCACAGTGTTTATACACTGCCTGGCCTAAAAAACAGGCTACTAATATTTCCTTTGATTCCAGCTGCATTCTGTGTCAATAAGCTTCTGCAATGTCATAAAATGTATTTCCATCCAGTGTTGAATTCATTTTTCCCCATAATCTTGTACTGATAATGGGAGAGTCCGACCACTGCACAAAACCTTCTCCAGCACATCCCAAAGATTCTCAACGGGGTTCAGGTCTGGACTCTGTGGTGGCCAATCCTTGAAAATGACGTCTCATGCTCCCTGAACCTCTCTTTTAGCCCCATGAATCCTGGTGTTGTCATCTTGGAATATGGCCGTGCCATCAGGGTAGAGAAAAAATTTATTGATGGAATAACCTGGTCATTCAGTATATTCAGGTCAGCTGACCTAGACCTGACCAGCCACTCCAGATCATAGACTTCCCCCACAGCCTTGCACAGTAGGCACTAGACATCACTTTATCTGCCTCTCTTCTTACCCTGATACTCCCATCACTCTGGAACCGGGTCAATCTGGACTCATCAGACTAGATGACCTTCTCCAACTGCTCCAGAGTCCAATCCTTATACTCTCCAGCAAATTAAAGCCTTTTTTCTCACTGATTTGTGGTTTCTTATGGCTATACAGCTTTTCAGTCCCTATCTCTTGAGTTCCCTTCTCAATGTTCATGTGGAAATGCTCTTACTTTCACAATTAACATTAACCCTGATTTCTGCTGTTGTTTCCTTTGATTTGATGTCACCAAACGTGATCGACGATACCCATCATTCAGGATTTTTTCCAACCAATTCTTCCTCAAAGATGATGGTTCGCCACTATCCATCCAGTTTTTAATAACAGTGCCAATTATCTGATTCTTCATAATCATTCATTCATTCATTTTCTGAACTTCTAAAGGCCTATTTATACTCCCTTACGGACGTAAATAGTAATGTCCGTTTCAAACATTTTATGCGTCGCTGTCCTCATACTTCCATG
Source organism: Atherinosoma microstoma (assembly GCA_037177055.1). Lineage (NCBI taxonomy): Eukaryota > Metazoa > Chordata > Actinopteri > Atheriniformes > Atherinidae > Atherinosoma > Atherinosoma microstoma. Next base: position 4,611,711 of record JBBBVU010000024.1, on the reverse strand, counting down.
CGTCTTTTATATTGCTTTGGTTGACCTCCACTAGTGGGCAGTGCTGAGTTCATAGTTAACTCTGGCGACACCGGTTGGCGGCGGTAATGCGCTGCTGTAAAGTTGTTTCTAACCACTCAACGCGACCTGAACACTCGGATAGCCTTATTTCAAAAGCTTGCACAGTTTCTACAGGTTTTGTCTTCGTCTTCATTCTTCTTCAGCATTTTTTCCTTCCCGTTCCTCTTCTTCTTCTTCTTCTCTGGTTTGTTTCTGCTCAACACTGCCACCGCGGTTACAGGTGGTATTATTCCGTCTTCTGCGTCGAGTGACGAATGTGCAAGGACCCTGAAAACGCACCAAATTATGCGCGCAACCGACGCATGGGACGGACGAAACTGACCGTCTGTCTGCGTATCCGTCTTCTGAGTCGACCATAAATGGGCTTTTATTCCAATTCAGGGTCGAAGCGGGGGCTGAAGCCTATCCCAGCAATTAGCAGACAAGATACACCCTGGACAGGTCACCAGTCATAGGGCCAACACAAACAACCATTAACTCACTCACTCCTAGGGGGAATTTAGAGTAACCAATTATCCTATCACGCATGTCTTTGGACTGTGGGAGGAAGCCATAGTACCCAGAGAGAACCCACGCATACACTGGGAGAACATGCAAACGTTTACAGAAAGGCAACCCTTCTCCAGCTTGAACCAGCAACCCTTTCCATTTCAAACCCCTCCCGAGACTCGAACCAGCAACCTTCTTACCAGCAACCGTGCAGCTCGTTCTTAAACAGACTAACATATTTTCCTCGACCATGGGATGTGTCTTTCCATGTGGTTGTGTTAAAGTGTTCAGAAATGAGAAGCTGCTCATTGCATTAGTTGGGGTCTAATAACTTGTTGTCAGCTGAATGATAATCGCCCATGCAGTGATTATCCAATAGGAGGCTCGTATCCATTTAAATCCAATTGGTGACTTTTTTTCGCCTAGTAGTGTATAAGCCAATTCATAAAAGATACTAAGAGGAGGACTTTTATATTCTGTCCTGGATTTAACAGGGAGCCAATGAAGAGAAGCACAAAATTATCAAAATAAGACAAAAAACAACTTGAATGACAATACATACCATGTGTTTTGATCTAATGTAAGTCAGTTTTAATAAATTGAGATAATTATACATTAAATTGTTTTGTCTTTTTACATTTTACTGTATCTGCTTTTAAAAATCAGCTACAAAGTGCCACACAATTCACAAAACAGCCCTAAAAGGTGTTGACATAAATTAAGTGTTTAAAAGCATTTCTCAAGATGAAGATATGAACAAGTTCAGTCAGTTTTTTCTTTGTGAACCTGAGAATGAGGTCAGCACTTACACAGAAGAGAGGGATGATTGAATAAAAACTTCAGTGCTCCTGGGACAGATTGAGCCACAACACAGTTACAGCTCACCATTTGTAAGTGACAGACTAAGGCGGCAGTTCCCTACAATCAATGCATCAGTGGAAAATTTTGTATTTCATTTAAGAAACACATTAAATCTGCTCTGTCAGAAGCTGAAAAGGGCTGAAGTCTAAAAAAAAAATAGAATACAGCAAATAGCAGAGCTGGCGAGAAGTGCTTCTTTAAAATGTGACAGTCAAAAGTTACGCCCACCAAATGGTTTCCACTTGGACTTAATGCTTTCAACATATTATTTGTGGGGGTTTTTTAGAAAAAGAATTTGATTACAGCTGCTAGCATAGTAGTGTAAATGTGATTGGGAGCTGAACAAGAATGAAGGATATTAAAAGTGGATCTCTACTGTATATGGTCAAAAGATTTATTCATGTCAGCTTAAACTAAACTTATATATGCTTTCTTACCCTTTAGTTTAAAGCATTTTCTCATTTTGATCCCTTTATTGTTTTAAAGTAATTATGAGTGTAGTGAAAATGTGTAACTTTAACATTCCATTTGGGGATTAACATTTTTTTTCTGATGTCAAAGCAGATTAATTGTATTTCCTTATTTTGATAAAATGTGCAATAGGAGTTCAAAGTAACCATGCATATTGGGAAAAAAAGCTGTAGATGATTTGCTCAGCTGGTAAGCTTAGGAACCTTTTTAAAAAAAACATAAATTATGGGGTTTGATTGTACAAACTTGTTCTCACTTATGTTAGATCAGCTTATGTAAACAAACCAAGGTTTTCATTTTGGTTTGCCCAAATTCTTTACTTTGACTCATTTTCTTTCAAATGGTAAAACAAAGGGAACTGTATCTCTTTTCAAACAAGCTGTGCTTCATTCATTGATGTCCAGTGGAGCCAGACTGGATATAGTCCTTGACCCGGGCAATCCCTGAGGGGTGAGGGTTGGAGCCTGGCCTACTGGTGTTTCCTTCTTACCGGTCAGCACCGCCTCCGCTGCCAGGAATAAAGCTAAGACTTTAACTCTTGACCCCCGGTGCTGCTCTGAGGCTGGCCGGACTGCTCGGGGCCTCCACAGGATCCCTGTCTGGGTGGTCTGGGTGGAGAACTAAATAAATGAGAGGCACATTGATCTAACAAATCTGTTCAATTTGTATCAGTGAGAAAATATTAAAACAACAATGTGGGTATTCACACAAATTCAGCTCCAGCCAGGACCATGTACTTTTTCTACTTTGTCCTCCAGTTCTGGCTCTGCTCTATTTATGCCCTGGCAGGAATCCAAATTAGATCTAGTTAACTAGAAATGTGAGCCCAGGAAGTAATACAGTGCCAAGAGGGTTTGTCCTTTGATCGGATCACCGGCAGAGCAGCTGGTGGTCTGTAGTACAGTACAGAGGGCTGAAAGGGTCTCTGTACTCTTTATTGCCATGGTTTTATTCAAGAAATTAGCTGAATAAGGAGATAATAAGGGAATTTATTATCAAATTAGCAACAGGGGAAAACTCCATCCTCCTATAGCGTGCAACATCAAAGTCTAGACAGAGTGGCATTTTTCAACTAATGAGTTCAATAAGCAGGACAAAAGTATATTTCTTACCCAGTGACTGTAAAAAAAATATGGACCGACCTTTCTTCACATGGTCTGAAGGTTTCTGAGGAGCTGAATTGAGGCTTTTTGGAAGGTCCCTACCTTTGCCATCTTGGCAGCGTAACGAGTCTCGTCATTCCCGGAAAACACAAAAATTGGCTGCCTGTAGCTACAAGCTAGCAAAGCTAACCTGGGGCTAACAGGAGCTAATCAGCTAACGGAGGTAGGCGGGTTAGCCGGCTAAAAACCACAGCATGTGCTACCCTCTGCCTCCTTGCTGCATGATATCTGGCACATGTCAATCAAAAGGACACAGCCCCTAATGGATGAGGGGGTAACTGCAATTTTTGGCACTTCCGCATAGGCTTCACATTTCTCCGCTGGAGGGTTGCCATTTGATCTAACCATGAACTGACACAGACAATTAGACTAGCCAACGGAACAAAACAAAAGTCTTTTTCTGATGCATAATTACCAAAGATCATTACATACAGAAAGCTTGCACAATGAGTCCAATGCATTTTGGTAATCTATCCAATGGTAGTCACTATACAAACTGGAAAAGGATGGAGTGCACCCTTTGGGTCAGGGATTGGTCATTGCCTCAAGCAGAGGAGTTAAAATATGTTGGGATCTTCACGAGGATGGAGCGAGAGATAAACAGACAGAGTCAGGCTTCATTAGTTATGAAAGCGTACTTCATGCATTCTTCATGGTGAACGAGATGAGCTGAAATTTGAAGCTTTCAATTTTCTGGTCCATCTTTGTTACAATCCTCACCTATGGTCTTGAGAGTTGCGTAATGACCGAAAGAAGATCAGTAACAGTGGCTGAAATGGGTTTCCTTTGGAGAGGGCTGAGCCTTCGAGACTGGATGACTATCTCAAGTATCTGAAGGAAACTTCAGTCAGATGAGGGGATCCATTTTGGATAGATTGCCTCCATTTGGAGGTTTCTTGAGCATGCTCAACTGGGATGAGACCATGGGAAGACCAAGAACATGCCAGAGGTATTATATATCTTCTCTGCCTCTGGGTCCACCAGGAGGAGCTGGAGAGGGTTGTTGGGAGGAGGTTATTTCTGGGTTTTTCTATTACCCCTTCAAACCAATCTCGGATGGATGGATGCTGTTAAAACTGATCTTTTTTTCAGTCAAATCTACAAAGCAGTTGCCTGAAAAATTAAGACTTCAGTTCCATGTCTCGTCTTGTCTGTGTTTTATTTTTCAGTTTTCCAAAAACTCTGAATCCATTTCTGATGTAGTTTTGGGTCAGACTTGAAGGCTTTGTGAATATTATGGCAAGTTGTGACAACCATTACCAGAACATGTCACATCTGCCATCTTCACAACAGCCAAGGCAAATAAAGTATCCTTTCTATTTTCCTAACTTCTCTAACTTGTGCTCACTTGTCTTATTTCTTAAAATCCCCCTTAAAGGAAAATCCCACTATTGAACAGTGTGTATTAATGTTTATTGCAAAGGCAATATGGAATACTACATATATATATTGTGAAAAAACATGAAAATACATGTGAATGTTAAATATATAGAAAGAGAAAAACATAGACTACAAATTAATAAGATCATTTAAATTCCTTAAATTGAATATAATAAAATCTAATATACCATATAATATCAAAGAACATAATGCACAGGAACCTGCATTAAAGCAGTAAAATATCAAAACACAACATATTGAGAAATGCTATGACTACATGACATGAAAGGACTTTTAACTGACAGATATCAAAGTATTATCGCCCATTTCTAACTATAAGTGCTGCTTTTCAGAGTCAAAGCTGAAAAAACTCAGCTCCGGCACAGATGAATAATTTTGCTAAAGACATGTCATACATAAAAAAACATTTAATGGACATGCAAATCTAAAACCATTGAAATTGATTGGTGGGGACCTGTATGTACATAAGGATGATGGTGCTATTATGATGATGATCTTCGCTATATTTATGTTGTTGCATGCTACTAATGTAAGCTGTTGCCTTAATGGTTTAACTGTAATGACTGTATATTCTGTGTATTAGCAGGAAAGATGTCAACATATTAATAATATCCAGTATGCAAAGTCTGAAAGACTGTAACTTGCTTAAAGTTGCACTGACATAAGGATTCCACAAGTTTGCCATCTGCAGAAATAAAAACTGAATGGTGTCATAAAGGTACTTGGTCTATTGCACATGTTCAATGAAGGCTGCAGGAAGCCTTTTAGACCACTGAGAGAAACGTGGGTGCATGTCCCCATCCATCTAACTTCCAAATGACAAGACACCCCCCTCCTCTTCCAGCAATTAGCTCATGTATTAGCATATGTACTCTATTTGCATGAGCAACGACTAATTCCTGGTGTCATCCCACAGCTGTTGATGCAGATTAGCCAGACTAGCAGTCAGAGATCTCTCCGTCTTGTCTTGTGGCTCAAAGTTGGATCAGTCATTGTAAGGAAATCAAATATATGCACATCATCTTCTTGTAGCCAAACTTAGAGAAGCCTCACGGCTGTGAAGAGTAGCTTCACTGCTAGTCAACAGCATTTCAAGCCACCGTGAAAAGCAGAATTTATACTTACTGAGGGCACAGGCTCAAGTGAGTATTTCTGTTACCATCAGTGCAAAGTGTGACATACATTCTGAGCATGTTTGCAGATATTTCCTGTTTTGGTATGTAACAAATGACACTGTCTGGACATCTGCCAGAGTAAATGAATGAAGATGTGGTGTGTTTGTGGAGAGTGCATTCTAACAAGATTCTGCAAGATTTATATTGAGATGAGTTTTCTTAACATACTAACTGAGGCCGGGAGAGTGTGTGATGTGGCTCTTGGGTGTTTTGTAGTTTGTCCGAGCATTGCATGGTCTAACCTTGGGCTGAACTTGCTGGATCAAGACACACCGATCATCCGTTCCTTGGATGATCGGTGTGTCTTGACTGTTAACATAAGAATAATCTTTCTCACTGCAAAAAGATGGACTCCATGTTGTCTGGACATGCCCCTATAATTCTTTTCCCAGATTGGTGGGCAGCAGCAATTTTTTTCTCTAGGATCACTGCTTCTATCTTTCCTCCTTGGCGTTTTGTTCACACCAACAAGCCCTCTATCTTAAATGTCTAGGGCTTATTCATATCGTTACATATGATTCTGGAAACAATTCAGGAAATGTTATTGTCATAAAATGTCATTATTTAGTCTTTTTGTTTAACAAGCCTGAAAGGAGAGGGGTAGTTGGATGGAGCAGCTAAATGCTGTGCTTTCAAGCATGAACAATTGTGAAAAGCGAGATCAAGACTAGCGTACATTTTGTCCATGGTTTTTATCAGATTATTAAAATACTTTTCATTTTTCTAGTTGGGTTTACACAAACCTTTTAGAACTACAAAAACATGATAGTTCAAGCTAAAATACAATCTTTTAGGTTTTTAGGCTGTAATATATGGCTTTACTTGAAAAATTAAATTACTCGGACAGAGTTTCGAATGGATCGGGGTTTTGGGCTAAAATGCATTTTTTATCACCGTGATGGATCTCATACGTTAAGGGTGTTTTATACAGAGGTGTCAAATAACGAAGTATACTTTTGTTACCTTACTTGAGCAGAAAATTTAGGGTATTTATACTTTACTGGAGTAATTATTTTTCAGCCGACTTTTTACTTCTACCCCTTACATTTTTACACAAGTATGTACTTTCTACTCCTTACGTTTTAAAAATAGCGTTGTTTCTCCTATATTCATTCAGGTTTTTCATTGTTGAAAACACATACACACATGAAAACAAAAATATCCACATGAATTTTGCCATCCAGATAATGTGAATTTGATTGTGGTTGGATGAGAAGTATAAACACACACCATTCCTATCGGTTTGTACACAATGAATCACACCTGCGCATGACAGGAATCACGTCCCAGTCCAGCAAGGACACAGCGGACATATTTGGCCCAGTACAAAGATGTCTGTGGCAGACTCAAGGGAACAAATAGCCTATGGCATCCCACATCTTTCAACATAAACATTTTAGATATATAATTATACTCATTATAGACTTTAGAATATTTTGGGGGAGGTAGGGTACAGGTTTTCTGTGGCGTGGCCTCAGCTTTGGTCCTTAATGGCATTTTTTCCTTACATTACTTTAAATTTTATAATTGAAGTAGTTATGGAGTACTTTTACCTTTTTACTTGATTAAAAGCTTGAGCTGACACTTCAACTTCTACAGAAGTCTTTTTAAGCCCTAGTATAGCCTACTTCTACCTGAGTAATGAATGGGAATACTTTTGACGCCTCTGGGTTTATAACTTTGAGACGACCTCCATCTGTGTTGCTTTCAGGTCCTGCAGAACTAATGATTTTTTCAACATAGAAAGACAGACATGCAGTTCTCCAAAAACCTGATAACACATTGCCCACATTGCTCTTAAAATAATATTAGCATGCCCTAAACCATGCAACAATAATGCAATAGTAATGTTAGCATTAGCGACAATGATTTTCTTTTGCTAGTTTTCTTCATCTGGAGGGAAATGTGCAAAAGTTAAATGATTTGTTGCACTTATTGAACTGGAGGTTTGACAAAAAGGTACAAAAACATTCTGGTTAGCAAAGAGGGTATTATATTTTTCCCTGTACTTTCTTTTTCACGACTCATGTGAAAACACTTATATCATTCACTTTTTTCCCTTTGTCTTGGTCCTAGCCTAAGTGGACGTCAACCTTCCGGTCATTGTCTCACACATAAACCACTTCTAAGGGTTTTCATTGTCCCTGTCAAGCTAGGGTGGATTTAAATAAATAAGTGTATTATTAATGTGAGGGGATTGCTAAATGCTGCTGTGATCGATGACATCTGTGGTAAAAACAACAGCTCGTGGGCCAGAGGACGGACTTATCACATGAAAGAAAAACAGAGATAAACAGTCAAAGCAAAAGGTTAGCCCCGCTGGCTGCAGCAACCCATAACTTATTTCATGTGTTTACTAAAGCATGGGTCGTAGTAAAAGTGAAATATTAGGGTTAATTTAGGTTTGTTTAAGGGTCCTAAAGGGTTTCCCCCCTTGCATTTCACGTGTTTCTTACTTGATTACTAAATCTTTAAAGGTTTAAATGTTTCCCACAATCTTGTTCTAATTTCTCACAAAAAACATGTTTTCACGCTGACCAGTGGCAAAGCATACATATGCACATTAACACCAATACAAAAAAAATCAGTAGAAGCATATTTCTTATGAATAAAATTGTGTTTCTCTACTTAATTACTGGAAAATACTGAGTATTCTTATGCTTAATGACTAAAAAAAAGAATTAAAAAATCAATGAGACAGTTAAAGTTATCATGTGTGGAATCCATAGTGCCAAGCATGTGCTAAATATATAAGAAATTTAAAGATGTCTGTGCACTGGTCCCTGATAAATTAGGTGGTGGGGTTGTGGTGGAAATTTCATTATACTCATTATTGTCATGACATTTTATTCACTATATCTCATGTTTTTCCCAATACTCCAGTGATTATAGTTTATCTGTGATTTGTGCTGATGCATTCTTCCTCATTATGAGATGGTGTATCATGTGACATGCATCAGTGACAGCACGGCTGACCTTCAGGTCACCGTGACTGGTCCTCTCTTCGTCTGGACTGTGTCACCTCAGGAGACAGCCCAACAAGGCAAGACACTAAATCTACAGTTTAGGAAGAACAATCTAATATGTGCTTCTTCTTGACGTCTCCAGGACTGAAGTTAAAAAGGACTCCTATCTCAGCATCCGACAGAATCCCTCCAGAGTTCTGTTCTGATTGGAGCTATGGACGGGTCCTCCAATTGCAATTGATAACTCTGTTCATTTTATTTATTTGTTCTGTTTTAATAAACCTATATTTTTCCAACTCATCCAGACTTGAATAATTTTTTCCCAGACAACACGGTCAGTAGTTTGTTATTAATTTCCCACTCCAATGTTAAAATATACTCTTCAGTACTCACAATTTGCCTACTTCCATCTGTATGAATGTCACGCAAAATCATATATCAAAATGCTGCAAATTTAATGGAAAGCTGTCACTTTGATTCATCTGAGCAAAACTGCCAGAAGATCATTGGATGAAGATCAGGTTAAAACAAATTTGAGAGCATTTTTGTTCATCATCTGCCACCCTCATTTAATCCATCCTTTTACTATTTAGTTTCTCTTGCCAAGAGGGTCTTGGATTTAGCCAAGAACAGCAGAAAATATTGTAGCCCACATTTTTGCATCATCCTCCTTAAAAATGAGTACATACGCAGTTTGTTTGGTTTGATGTCTGGGAATAGCTTGTGTTAAATTTAACCACTTACACCCTTTGAGCCATCAGCCTGCCAAGCCCCCCTGTCGTCACAAGTGCTGGCCTTCTTCGTCTTTCAAATATACACCAATGGGACTAATAACTGAGACTCCCTCTTGAACTGAATGTTTAACTTCAAGTTTAAATTTGTTTCTTTATGCAATAACAACCGATGATCACTCTACCATGACTAATACAAATTGTCAAACTTATACTCACAATTTTATATTATTTTCATACCATTTGTTTCAAAGTTTATTGTAAACATGTTTGAATATTGTCATCTCACCAACACAGATTGCTTAATTTACTGGTTCCCAAACTGGGAACACACTATAGCAGAACAATGATTACTTCCCTCTGCTATTGATATGATTTTATCTTAAGTAGCAGTCAGTAAACTAAAGATACTCGACTATTTCTCTGCCAGACAATACTATTTTGTGGTGCATTTCTTCATGTTTCGTTGTAAATTTTGGAGTGCATGTCGAAATAGAGGTGGGATGAGAGGACATTACTGTTGTCGATAATGAAAAAGTTTGGGAACCACTGGCTTAATTAATCATTCTAAAATGACCAAAGGAGATGTTTTCCTGCTTTCTGTTGCAGTCCACTAAACAACTACTTGCTGGTTCTTTGAACTTTAACTGATTACTCCTAGGTCAGAAGTTACTTTAAATCATTAGGTAAAAAAAATATGGAGCCTATTACTTAAATTACAAACTGTATGTGTATGAAGAGGCACTGTGAAATACCATTGCGGTCAACTTGTTGAGCTACTGTACAGTTGGACCAAGAAAGTATAACAGTCCAGTAACTTTTAAAGGTGAAGAAATGGAAAAAAGAAAGGATTTCTTGGGTAATCTCATCATCAGTCATGTTTCTTGAACTGGTCCAGGTTGTTAAAATGTCACACTGTCGAAAGGAATACCACCAAACAGATGATGGGTGAGTCAAAATCACTTCCTCTATCACAGATAGGCATGATAAAACCTGGGCTTCACCTAGAATGTCCATTCCTCTGTTTTAAGTTTTTAGAGGTTAATGTAAAAGGGGGACATATGAAAAAATGAATTCTATCTTTTTGATTCTGTGCTTCAGTGTATGAAGTCACTACCAAGTCAAAAACTAAACAAAAACACCACCCTGCCTTTTTATTTGGAGCCACGCATGTCCAAAAACAGATTCAACGAGGCTTGCAGATTTGCAGTGGGAAAGGTACATCACAAGTCCCAGTTCAGTGTATTGTTGAGCTGCGTGGAGGTCAAGTCATGCTGAATTTCAGAATTGGGAAAATCTGAGTAATTTCCTCCTGGTTTTTACCTTTGTATTAATATAAAAATCTCATTAGGAGCCACTCATATGCTCATCTTAAGAGGGAAATAAGATAATAGTGCTTCGTATAGTCAAAAACTAGGAAATTATGCAGATGAGGGAAACGTATCAGCCATCACAGGGCGACAGGTACATCCAAGACTGATATCGAGTCCATCACTGGGCCTTTAGTGAGTCATGCTGAGTAAAATACTTTGTGGCTAGATGACATTTTTCTTGAGTGAGCAAAGCTTTCAAAAACAACAAAAACAATTGTGAGACTGCAGTTTGCCATGGCATAGATTGAACCGCTGTGTAGGATTGAGTGTTCTAGTGAGCTTAAGACCACTTGTGTCAACAGAGAATTGGCTGCATATCCAGACATGTTCTTCTGCTTGTTTGTCTGCACACTTGGGTAGTTGATGGGAAGATTAGCCATCTGGGTCTGTAAAACCACCATGAGGATGGAGTCTTTCAGAGATGGTATGCAATCCACTAAAACACATTGTGTCCTTAAGGCACAGCATACTTCTGTAAGCATAGTCCCTTCAAATATTTAATACTGCAATAGAAAGCAGTTACAGCACAGAACTTGGGTTGTTTTTGTTGCCTGTGTTTGAAATACACAAAAGAACTCAAATGTGGTTTTGAAACCCTATCACCATTGTGTTTTAGTGGTCTAAATGCATAGTGATGCAACATTTCACAAACATGAATATTAATAATGGCAGAAGCTGATTATATTTTATGATGTAAACCTAATCAAATGCCAAATCCTAAGTACATAGCTTCCCTGGCTCGCTGATAGCATGTATTGCATAAAATGCAAGACTAAAGGCTCTATACATATGTCACAGAGTCACAAGTTGGAGGTTAAAACTGTGTTTCATTAATTTACATAATAAGCTCTCAGTCATTGCTTGGCTTACATTCTTAAATGATCAGAAAAACATCTTTAGGAGTGTTTTTAGTCTAACTAATCTTTGAATTTCAAACAATCCGTAAAAGCCTCTTTGGCATAATCTAAACACCCCTGGAGCCAAAAATGCTGCTGGCAGATCTACCTTAATATCTTTCAAAAATCCTTAAAAAGAATTTAAAGCTTGTAGTACCGTCAGGCTCAGTTAATTTTATCCCACGGAGAATTTTTTATTTTTTTTTATATTCAGTGGTTCACATCAAAATAGCTTCTAATAAGTCTGGTAAACATGTTTCCTTTAAGCTGTTTTTTTTTCAGCACTCTTACAAAACATTTTTATTCTGACATCCATAACCTCCGGTGTTATTCACTATCCTGTTTTCCTCCTCTATCACACACCAGCTTGTCTTAAACACTCACCAATCATACAGTCATGATGAAAAGAAAGTACATCCCCTTTCAATTCTAAGGCTTGCGTATAAGGACATAAAAGAAATCATCTGGTCCTTTACTGGTTCTAAAATGGGGGTAAAAACAACCTCAGAATAAAACAACAACACATGACATATAACATCTTGTTGTTATTTATTTAACAAGAAGTAAACTGAAAATGCAGAAGCAGTGTACACAATCTTGCTAAATCCTGATTGCTTCTACTACAGCAATTAACAGAGAGGACAAATATATTAAACACATTTGATGAACTGATGAACAAGCAAGTGTGAGCAGATCTATGCAATTACAAAAAGACTGAACTAATATTGCTTACCATGCCATACCATCTTCATTTATAAAGCACTTTCAAACAACCACAGCTGAATCAAAGTCCTGTACATCAGTGATAGATAAAGTGTAAAAACACAAGACATAAAACAAATGATAATAAAAGAGTAAAAAAAAAAAATCCTACCATAAAAACCATGAAATGAATAAAATCCGTGTCTCATACTGGGTCGCAAGCCTATGAGTAGTGGCCTGCTTGTAAGGATTGCATGCCCCTGTGATGGACTGGTGACATGTCCAGGGTGCACCCTGCATCTCGCCCTATGGTAATTGAGATAGGTTCTCACCCCCATTAGGCCCAAAACAGAATTGTATAAAATAGTTTCAGGAGCAATGTTCTACAAACACCCCAAGGCAATGGTTAGGTATGGCTGTAAAGGGCTGATTATTTGGGCTTCTTCTGCAGTCACTGGACCTAAACACCTTACAGTCATTGAGTCAACCATAAACCCCTCTGTGTATTCTGGAGTAAAATATGAGGCTTTTAATTGGGGTTTAACTTGTTTACTTTCTCTTTGAGGTGCCTTGAGATGAGTTTTGTTTGAAATTGGTGTTCATTTCATATCATTCTTATTAAAGGTGATTCTGCAAGCTACTGAATCATTGGACGTACTCAGTTTTTTCACAAACTCCTTTTGGGGTACAGGGGGTGTATGTGTGAGATTATGATGGCATGTAGGAGCGAGAATGAACATGCATGTGTCCAAACCAGCACACCCACACATGCACAAACACATACTACAGCGTTACTCAATCTGCTCCAGTGAGTAACTTTTTGCAACTTCCAGGCTGGAAAGTTCAAACAGATCATGTGTGAAAAACCTTCACTACGTACTTAAACCCTCTGTTTTTGCTAGGATAGATATGATTTATAGAATAAGTATTTAATGTTATTGAAAAATGAATTTTAGATCTTCCAAAAATTCCTTCACACAAAAACCAAACTGAAGACCCACTGACATATGATCCACAGATGAGAGCCTTCATTTCACAATGCAGCATGAAGGTCAAAACATCAGCTTACTTATCTGATTTGTCATGCTCTGCGACATCTTCATCCTGTCAAAGGACAACTTAGTCAGACTGTCAGCCATCTCTATATGTGGGTGTCTGACAAAGACAGAAAGATCTTTGGCATTTAGATAACCAAGCCTTCGTTCTCAGCTAAACTGTCCCAATCAATATCAAACCAACAGCTCATCATTGTGACACTATTGGAGAATTCATATGACCTTATTCACATGCAACTTCTGCCCAGTGAAAGGAGGAAAATGAATACATATAGCACTGTAGGAATAAAAAAAAAAAGGAAAAAATAATGCTTAATAATGCATTAACTAACGTTAATTAAGGGACCCTTATTGTAAAGTGTTACCAAATGCAGTTTTCAATAAAGATGGTTCAGATTCATTGTCAATTTTTGTTTGGTTAATTGGTCACTCTAAATTCTCCATAGAAGAGAGTGTGTGCGTGAATGGTTGTCTGTCTCTCTGTGTTGGCCCTGTGATAGACTGGCGACCTGTCCAGGGTGTACCCTGCTTCTTGCCTGATAAGATATGCTCCAGCCCACCCGTGACCCTGAATTGGATTAAGTGGTACAGAAAATGAATGAATGAATAAACAAAAAATTATTCAGATTCATTTATGGTCAGAGAAGATTTAGAAAAATATGAATGGAATGAAAAACAAGATCAGTAAACAACTTCCACTCACAAGCCTTGCTTATTAAAAATAACCTAAATCCATCAAATCAGCACGTTCTCTGCATATCAGGCCCCATCTAACTATGAATGGAAAGCACACAATGTTCTGAAAGTGGAAGCCCATCAGAGGATCTCTTTGTTAACTGTTTTTTTTAACAAGTTATTTTAAAACAGGAGCCAACAGTTGGGCCAGACATAATTATAGTCAATAGTGTAAAAAAATTAAAAAAGGGTGAAGAAGAAGTGGGAGTGACCTGTTCCAGGCTTTTGTAATTGCAGCACAGTGCGAATACAGGAATAGTAGTTTTTTTTTGTCAACTGAAAGAAACTGTATGAGCCAAAAATCATCTTAATATTTTTCTCATAAGTTTTGCATTAGTGTCATGAGGATGTCTTTTATTTTGATCTATTATATTGAACAGTATATCAAGTATTTATGTTGACCATTCAAGTTTATTTGAGTTTAAATCAATATTTAATGTATAGTAGGACCCAACTCTTTTCATGGTAATTGTGTACTGTAGCTTTAAGGGACAGCCAAGTGTAGCTGTTGTGCAGTGGAGTTTGGTTTTTGTACAGAAGTAGCTGTGGAGCCACACGGTTTTCTTACCGTATCTTGTCTGTTTTAGGTTATTCAGAAGCCAAGTAATTTCTTGTAACTGAAATGGTTTTTCTTTTTGTGACACTTGAGGAATAAACCTTTTACTTTTCTTAAAACCAAGACCGAGTGGGCCTGGATAATTAAAACGCCATGAGAGACATGTGTAGGCCACGACTAACAGCTAATTCTCATCTGCGGCAGTAACAGAAACAATATCAACCCCTTAACCCCCCCGGTGCAAACTCAAGAAAAGGCAATCCTATTCTAAGAAACATTAGTTGAAACCTTTACCTGGGTGAACCTCAGACATCAAGTGCAAATGAATGCAGCATGTAAAGTACATATGTATTTATGTACTAAATGTTTTACATCAGCACTACCATGTTTCTTGAGCATAATGTAGCATATATATTGCATCATCTCACAAACTGCCTATGTAGTTAATAGGATTTGTCTGTCCAAGCTGTTTACATTTTATGAAGAGGATGCAAAATTCATAAAACCACCAAATGTGACAATTATACAAAGTTCATTGATGCTGAAGAAACACTGATGTTTGTGTTTTGGCTCAAAGCAAGCTTTTATAGTTATCAATAACATATAAGTGTTTGTGCAGCAGTGATTAAAAGCCATATAATATAGTATCATCCAAAGTAAACAACCATTGATATGAAATATGTTTGCTTTAAAAATTCTACTTTAATTTTTACATTAGATGACTTTTTAGTTGTAATAATCTGTTATCTCCTAAAATCTTGACCGCTTTATTTAAGGGTAAATTTTTTTTAAATAGTGACACCCTTTTCCTGGTCTGTGCCCCTGTCTGGATCCCCCGGTTTTCTTGGGATGAAAATGCTTTCCGTGTTTGGGCTAGTCATCTTTGGACTTTAGAATAGCATCATAGTTCTCACAATTTCTCAAGTGGTACACTGAAAAATTTACCAATATCAACCAATTTACAAGTTATGCTTTCAAAATATTGTAAATTACAGATATAATTTGCAAATTACATCTCTGGTTTTCCATGATGGTATAAATGACTTGCATATCTGTGTAGGTACTACTGATTCAAATATGTGTATTGGTAGCCATTCCAGAGTCATTATATGTCACAGAGTAATAAGTCCTAACCCATCCTTGCTGAAAACACCAAGTCAGTCCAAACTACACCCAATTCTGACAGTCATGATTCTGCAGAATAAAGACTCGAAGGCTGATCTTCAAACAAACAAATTTTTTTCTTTAACAAAAAAGTGTTGTCGGCAAAGGGGTAATCGAAAATACAGGCAACAGCCGTGGGCTCTATACCACAGGAGGAGTAGTCGTAACAGACTGGCAAAGAGGGACTGGGCTGGGAACCCGGGTTTTAAGCTGGAGAGTCTTATGAGGTGATGAGGGACAGGTGTTCTTCAATCTTGTTAGGCGCAGCTGCAGGCAGAGAGGGAGAAGAAGCCGAGTAAGAAGTTCGGGGGATGCCAGAGAAACAGGGCATGACAGACACTCAGTGTTTCTAGATTTGTTAAAATGCAACAACGGTTGTTCATAAAAGCACTAGAAATTATTTTGCTTGTAACTATGTTGGTTAAATGAAAGTTCAAATGAATGATTGCATTACAGATTTAAGTTTTCTGTCGCAAAAACTTGATTTTTCTCTGAACACATAATTATTGAAAATGGTATTTCATAAATTTCTGCTGCGTATCACATTACTGCTGTTAATTATCTGTTTATATGTCAGACTCTTCCAACAGGTAAGTTATAGATCATGTTTAAGGATGTGTTTATTTTCTTCGTGGCCAAGTTGTTGGAAAAACCCAGGAGCAACTGCTGATTGTCAGATTTCTTTTTCTAAGCGCTAAGGAACACAACACAAAATTTGCAGACCCAAAACTCAGTCTAAATGTACAGTTTTAAAAGAAAATGACAAAATAGGATTTGCAAATGAATCCAGAGAGGCAACAGATTTGTTGACACTGCTGTTAGAGATTAAAAGAAGTCTTATGATTAGTTCTTTCAGCAATTTAGGTATTAATCTGCTCACATCTTATTTGCTTTTCTGAATACAAGTGTCAGCCTTCCAGGAATTACTTATCTTCATATTTATATCTCTATGTACCAACAGTCTTTCCACCATGTCCATCACTTCTCATCCCTTACAGGAGCAAATACGCCGGAACAACACAAAACTGCTTGTTTGAGTAAACAACAGTGGGAGAACATTTCTCAGCGTTCACTGCTTAATGAAATTGTCAGCTAAGCTGGCAGGCCAGCTCAGTGACACAACAGTTGCACAGTTTCACACCTTTGCAACATACAGTATTTCTATACTCTTGCATTTCATATGTTCAGAATAAAGCAACAAGACTCCAAAATGGTCTTGGCCATCAAAACTGATAAAAAAAAAAAAAAAACACAATTTCATCAATGTAACAATTAGTAGTGTGGCTAGTTGGACGGAAATAGAAGTGTAAAACTTACTGACGTCAGCTCTGCTCAATTTTCTACTCGTGAATAGTCACAGAAACAGAATGTGAGTTTTGTTCTTGTGGAAAAAGTGAGGAATGGCGGATGAAGACAAGTACAGTACACAACAATAGGAAGGCACTCAGACCTGACTCATCTTCACATGCTTTAAAAAAGTAGTCATTTGACACCCCCCCATCAACACTGATCCTCTTACTCACACTGTATATACCTTCTAAAGTTATAAATAAATGAAGAAGTATGGTGTCATTTATTCAACATCCTTTTTATTCATCCTGTTCATACAGTACTGTTACTAAAACAAGTAGCTCCATTATACCTTTCAGCTATTGTGAACATGTCTTGTCTACCCTTCCCCGCCTTTGGCTGTCTGAAAAAGTGGGATTTTAGGCACACGAGTATAAATATACACCTTGTTGAGATCCATTAGGACATCAAAATATGCTATGCCTGAGTAGTTTTGAGCAGAGGCTGGAGTATTAGCTGTGATGATAGATGTATTTGGGTGAATAGCAAGTTAGCAAGTGCAGCTGGAGATTGAACACGAAAAGTATTCCTATACTAGTCTGTTTTTATGTTTTTCAGTTATAACGTCCCGCTATTACACCACACAATTTACAGTACAAACTACATATCTTATTTCTTAGAATTTCTTCTTTAAAGCTGTTATTTTTTTACTTAAAATTTAGAATTGAACATCATTTCACTCTGATATTTGAAATAATCTCTTTAACACATTTGTTTAAAACTCAATCTTATCATTTAGATTCAGCAGCAGCCACACGATGACCGTGATGCATATGCAGCTATAGCTGGGTGACTTTTTTGCATAAATATTTCTACTGAGGCAATTACAGTAGTGTTGGCTGTGCTGTACTTTGTGTTATTTTTCAGACAGATTATGTCATTCTACTGAAATGCGTACCAAACAGTCCTCTATGATTAATAGTATGTGTGCAAACAATTAACACGAGTGAGGATTGGTGGGCAGCGGGTTCACTTTATAGGATTATATAACATGATTTGCAACTCAGACTGAAACATCACAGAGAGAGTGTTCCACATTAACAAAGTTTGAGTTCATTGTAGAATTGCATCGCAAAGGTGTTGTCAGGTTTTGGGTTTTCAACATGACAGGTGTAACATCCCTATATGTTTCTATTTTCTAACAACAATGAAAGCAAAATAATCATAGAAAACCTCTCCAAACATGCAATCTCACTCTCTCTCAATCCCAGTTGTTGGGACTTTTAAGTTTTTCCTGTAATTTTGTTTGTCGCCTGCTCCTGGCTTCTCTTGGGTGTGCCTTCCTGCTGTCCACTGATGGCTCATTCAACTCACCTGTGACTGCTCTGATGGCCTCCTTTTAAGCCTGGCTCTGCTCGATCAGCACCAGTTAGTTGGCTTTCATGTGGTATTCTATGGATCATTTTCCCTTCTGTTGTTTACATCCAGGTGATGACATATTGTCACCATTTTGTGGGTCATACAAAGGAAAGTTATCACTGCAGTGTTACTCTCAGCATGGCTGTGTTTTACAAGACCGAAGAGAAAACAAAGTACAGGGACAGATTAGATACCGCATCGAAGGAATGATACAACACTAAACTTGGATTTATCGTAGCAGAAACCCATACAAGACTTCACAATGAGTGGTCAAGAGAGGATGGTTCTACAGGCTTTTTTTTTTTTTTTTTAATTTAGCAGATGCTTTTCTCTAAAAAAGGTTTCAGGTTTCCCTGAAGTTGCACATGCCGACATATTTAACTACATGGTGACAAGCAAAAGTTCTTACACGCCAGAGGAACTGAAGGCCTGCAAATCCCTGGTGGTTGGGTCACTGATGTTTGTCAAGCCGGTCATTTTGACCATTATGAAATGAGCATATTCAATAATTCATCAACTATCTTTCCAGTTCTCTGATCTTTACACTGGCTTCCTGTGAACCAAAGAATTGGTTTTACAAATTTTAGTACTGGTTTAAAAGGCACTGAATGCAGGGCTGCCCCAAGCCTTTAATTGGGCCCTAAGCAGAATTTGATTTGGGGTACCCACCACCATCTCAGCACTAGTGGTTTAAATGCTGGCTATGTGTGAGGGAGATGCAGATACCCCCTCACTAAGCAGGGGCTTTGATTTGTGTATGTATGTACTGATGCCATTTATTGTTTTTGTTTGTATTGATCCACTAAATACGGATCCTATTTGGTTGATTAATACATTAATTTAGTTATTTTCAGTATATGTTTTGGTTTGCTTCTAACCTCTCTCTCTCTCTCTGAGGTGATGTGGGAGATCAGCACAGTCATGGAGGCGCGCCCATGAATGTTGCTGACGAGGG
>JBBBVU010000024.1:4572524-4592149 GCA_037177055.1 Atherinosoma microstoma | reverse complement strand
GAAGAACAATCTAATCTGTGCTTCTTCTTGACGTCTCTAGGACTGAGGTTAAAAAGGACTCTTATCTCAGCATCCGGCAGAATCCCTCCAGAGTTCTGTTCTGATCGGAGCTATGGACGGTTTCTCTAATTGCAATTGATAACTCTGTTCATTTTATTTACTTGTTCTCTTTTAATAAACCTTTTATATATTTTTCCAACTCATCCAGACTCGAATCATATTTTATCCGTGACAGGGTGGTAACACGTTTTCCATTAGATCAGGTGGAACTAACAGATGTTTTCAGGTGCTGGGCAGCTGTGAGTCTGCAGAACTGAGCTGAAGCAGGATGCATGAAGTGCTCCCAGCTAATGGAAATGTCACTTTTGAAGAAAAATGAGTCAAATTTCTTAACATTAATTGTGAATTAGAAAGAGGTGGATGGAAAAGGTAAATAACTGAACAGTCTTCCACATACATGTTTTTAAAAAAAAAACAGTTATGCTCACTTAGATTTATCCCATTTCCAAGAGTTTTTGTGACACATGAGTGGAAATATTGATTAGAATGAACAAAGACTAGAATGGTGTAACTTTCCAATCTGAGGCACAAAAAGATAAATACAATAACGATACATTCTGGTGTCTTCCCACATATATGTTATATTATCTGTGATATTCTCAGAGATGAAAGTATTTAGAAAGAGCATTTTCTTCTTTTGGATGTCCAACACATTTGTTTTTTGTTGTTCTTTTTCTCCTCCTAAACTTTGGACAATTACTTCTACAGTCTATACAGCCACCATCTGGCAAGACTATCCAGCCTTGATTATTTGCTTCAAACCAGATGACAAAATCATACCTGCTGCATATTTCAATGTTACAGATTGCATCAGGTTTGCCTCATTAGAGAATGAAACAGGTGGATGGAAATGGTAATAACTAAAAAACTTCCACTTGGACACTAAAACATTACAAAAGCACTGATTACACTCGCTTAAGGTAGATTGAGCCCATTTCCAAGAAATGTTCAAATACACATCACAGGAATATGAACAAATATTCAAATTTTGACAAATATTAGAAGGTTTGACTATTTCCATTCTGAGCTAATTTGATTAATTTGCATCTTTGCACACATAATACATTATCCCTGATATTCCAAGAGATGAAAGTAATTAAAAATAGCTTTTTTTTCTCTCTTTTGGTTGTCAACCACATTAGTTTTTTTGTTTTATTTCCCCCACTCTAAAGTGAAGCAAGAGAAGTATTTATACTTAATTACTACCACCGTCAAAGTAGCCAATACCGCCACCCTGGCAACACTATGCAGCCTACATTATTTCCATCGAGTCAGATGATGGAGCCATATCTGGTGCATTTTTCTTAATGGGGATTTTTAAAAGATTGATCATTTTTGCTTCACTTGTGAACAGACACCCAGCTTTTTGTGCATTTTTTGTGAAAGATGTCAAAGATTTCTAAGCAGCATTGTTTAAAGTCCAAATATTTTCTTACATTCTTGAGGAAAACCTTGGTAAAAGTAAGTTAATACTACAAGAATAAGTTTTCTGCAATATACTTTCATGTCAATACCATGAAGCATAATTACAAGATGCAGAAGTGCCCCTCCCTGTGTCTGGCTACGATCACACTGCACCATTAAGCCTGACAATCATCCCTATGATCTCACAGCTAGCATTCCTACATACCCCCTGATCAAGATAACACATTCACTTTCATTCCTGAATTATAGAAAACTAGAAAACAGAACCGCGATCATCACAGTCTCCTATAACCACATACACTGCAGAAAATATCCTTTCTACCTAATATTATACTTGGCACAGGCTGCAGGTTAACATGCAAGGTAAAAAAAAAAAAAAAAAAAACATGGCAGGAAGAAAAAGCATTCCTTCTCTGTGTTTGGAATGTTTCAGCGTTTTTGACCGAAACTTCAGCCTTTGTTCTGGGCTTTGCTTTTTCAATAATAAATAATGCATCTGGTTCATTAGTTTGTTCACTCCGAGGTGGACCGGGAAACTCTGTTTCACCTCCAGGTCATAAATCAAGAAGAAAAAAGCTGTCAGGGATTGGAACTCTGGGTTAAAACATGCCTTGACTAGCTCATACTGTCGGATTCTATTTTGTACCCGCATGTCCTCACAGGCACGTCACTTTCTGCTAATGATCAAACCTGTGACAAATATGTGTGTGAGATATTTGGCAAAGAGGAGCAGTGTTTGATTTAGTTGGCTTCGAAAGCTATTCTTCAACCTCCTAAAGGCTGGCAAGTTCACTCTGGCAAGCCCAAGTTTTCCATCAGGCACTCGCTAATATTGACGGGAAACAGCCCGCTGTGTGCAGCTGGACACAACAATTTAGCCATTTTTTCCCTCCAATTATTAAAGGCGTGTAACACTGTGGATCGTGTAACGTGTGGTAAGTTTGGAGCTACATGCTCTGATAACACCCAACTCCCATTTGGATGCTTGTGTTCATTCCCTTGTGACGATCATGCTGGAAGTTTTTGCCTTTTTGTCTCTAAGCCCTCCATCTGGTCCCTGCACCCACTCAGCTGTCTCTAATTCATATTAGGACCGATTGGATGATGCCAATCTTTCCACGGGCAAAAACAAGCCGTGCTCTAGCTCCAGATTGCCTTTCTCTGCAAGTATATTTTACCTTTTTATATGTTTGTGTGTATGTTTTGTATTGATTCAGAAGGTTGTTTTTGTCCTGAATCACGCTGTCAATTCAAATCAAATGAATTTTCTTAATTTGAGTTACTTGCTCAGTGCATGAGTCGAGCAAGGCAGGCATCCAGCAGCCAATTTACCATCCGGCATGTATTCCATTTGATAAAGTCTTTGTCTCGGAGTCAATTCATTCAGCGAGAGTGAGTCTGACTCTAAGTTCATTCAGCATGCGCTTGCAGCCATGATCAACTGATGCAGTCTGGTCACATTGCTCCACATGATTAGAGCTCAGCCTAATTAATCATTTCTGAAAAAAATCTTACCACCATGAGTCACACGATTGCCAGGATAAACAAACAGATGTATGTGCGGAGCCTGTGTGCTTGTGTGTTTGTTTCAGAGTATGCGAGCTGCCTCTGTGGGCCCTGTTTAGGTGGCAGCACCAGGGGGAGTTTTGCTCTCATTAGGAGCGCCACGGGCCAACTCAGCACTACTCCATCCATGACAAAAATCCCCAACATGAGAAATGGCGAGAGCCTGCAAGAGAAGGAACCAGCTGATGAGAGCAACACACTCCCCTCAGTCTGAGCATGAGGTAGGATAAGAAGGATGGAATGGAAGGCTTGTGTTTGACCAAATGTCCCCCCACCCCGCCCAACTACATCTTGTAATACACTGTGAATTATTATGTACCCAATGGTAACACAGTGAGAATCCATCATGTAAATTCACAAGCGTCAGAAATCTACTCTGTAATATGATCAAATTATTTATAGTTCTTGAAATTTCCCCGTTGCAGCAAGCTGTGCCGGAAGGCTGAAGAATTGAACAGACAATCATCATATTTCACCGGAAAGTTCATTCAAAATCCAAAGTGCAGAACACCAGGAGTCTTTTTAGGGGCCATGAATCAGGGTAAGAGCTCCAGGGCCACAGCTATGTTTTGTAGAGTGTCTCAGGTCAGCAAAGTGGCTGCACAGTTTAGAAATGGTTGTGTGCAGCAACAGAGGCTGCCTCAGAAAATATCGACATATTTGTTTGGTTCATAAACATCAAATTTAAAGAGAAGTTTTCTTTCTTACATTATTGAAATGTTTCGTCTGACTGGCTCTAAATAAGCTCCACAGTATTTTGCTCGAAAGCAATAAAAACTACAAATGTTTAAATCGATCAGTAATCAAAAGGCTAATGTTTCAGAAAAATATGCAAATTATTCTCCCTTCAGCAACTCTGGCACATTGTTGTAAATACTTGCTTTTTTTCTTTTTCTGTTTTTTTAAACTGGCAACATCACTTTAACTCTGATTCTCTGATTCTTTGTCCTTCCTTTACATTAATGACTGCTTCCATTTCGAGGATTTTACGTGATTTTTTTGTGCATGTTCTGCATCTAACCAACACACACATGTGCAGAAGTAGAAAGCAGCCCTCATTAATACACATGAGCTTGTCCTTCTATTTCAAGTCTAAATGTCTGCTGTGAGAAAAAAGGGCCATTTTCATGCTGGAGGTTACGGTGTGGAAGTTATGTTCTCAAGTTCTCTTTATGGTGCTTCTCAATTTTGTGTTCAGATGACTGCAACAATTTTCCAAGATGTTTTCAAAAAAGTGATAGAAATGCGGGGAAGAAAATGCAAGAAGAGAGTCCAGCAATGTTAATCCTCCATGCCCCAGAGCTTCTCCCACTACAGCAGAGCTCCAACTCCTGGGTTTTGGACCAAACGGTTCTCAGAATCTAGCTGAGGGTAATGAAGGCTGGCGAACTATTTGGAGTTGATTTTCCCTCTTTCTCCATTTGTGTAACTCTTAGTGCCGACAGGCTGAAGGATTCTGGCTAATATTAATCACAGAACTGAAGCTATGTGTCAATTAAATGCTGAATGGCTGAAACGAAGGCCCGATTCTTTTTTTAAAAAAAACAGGATAAAGCAGCAGAAATGTCATCCTCGGGAACACAAAAGCATTGCCTGTAACAACATTCTGCAATGGCAATCCAAGTTTTCAGTTTTACACCGTGCACTCTCTCCTTAAAACTTAAGACAGGAAAAACAAAACCAAGAGGTGCCAATGTTTCAAGCCATTTTGAGCACTGCTCCTTTGTGGCAGAAAAAAGTTTCAATTGAGAAGCACTAAGCCGTTAAAAGACAACCTTTAAAAGTTTTTCTACTTACAATACAGCTGATAAAAACTCTGAGGTGATAAAAGAACCAGTGGGCGCTTTGTAGATAAGTCTACTTCCTACTGTTACACCCGCATTGCCTATAGACCTGCAGGCTTAATGTGGAATGGCCCTTTAAGACTTCCTTGATTGTCCACTAATAATATCTGACAGATTGGATGCACCCTCATGTACAATAGCTAAATGTTTTCAGAGCTCGCTCTGCTTATGCATTCCCACCTTCGATGTTACGTTGCAGGTTATGTAGCTTCTGTTTTTTTCAACTATGATAAAACAGAAGCCATTAAACCAGGCTTTAAAGGCTAATCATCATTTTAAAAGTTCATGCCTTCTGTTCTACATTAACATTTAGATATGACCTATACCTTTTAGAGACTCAAACCCTGGGTTTCACTGTTATTTTTAAACATTTCAAATGCACATTTCGACATTCACAGGACAGTTGTAGTAGTACCTAAACATAATCCTGCAAATGGAATTCAATTAACACCCTTTCTGTAGTGGTTTAAGAAGTATGCAGGCAGAGATTTCATGGCTGATCCTCAGATACTCTGACAATTAACCATCATTTGTGAAATTAGCTCTAAATGTGCCACTCCTGCTAATACCCTGTAAATGGTCCCAAACAAGCTAGCAAGCACAGTGAAAAAGAAAATCCTCAAGTAAGCAACAGTGTCCATTCTAATGTCTCGAGCTGTTTGTGTTTGCTCCAATCCAAACAGGAAAAACGTTTTCATGGCTGCAGCCTCAGTTGTTCGTATCATGGACAGATTTTTTCATTTTTTTAATGTTGGCCCTGTAAAACTGTGTTTGGTTGCAAATAGATGAAAACAGCAAAGAATAAAACATGCACATACGTTACGGCCCTGGCTCGGCTAGGATAAGGGGGCACAACATAAAGAAATGTGTCCAGATGGTAAGTTGGAGTTTTAAGGGATTTTATTGTCCTGTGTGGCAGGCAGACATACACAAACAAAGACAAGATGGGGTGGGCAGGTGATGCTGCTTAAATCAAATTAAAAATAAAACAGACTAATGGTAAAAAAAAAACAGACAGACTAATTAACTAACAAAGAAGAAATCAAAGAAACAAAACCTAACTGACTGCACTAACTTACCAAAGCAAAAACAACCAGAAACACCACTAATTACTACTAGTACACCAAACAAAACCCAATGGAAAAGCAAATGTGTAACAAACCCAATCCCCTAAACAATTAACAACATAAACACAAAAGCAAAAGGTTTAACAAACTCAAAACTAAACCAACAGATCAGACAGCTTCCACAAAGTCTCTACCAAGAAGGTCAAGCTGTCTACAACACTAGAACACAGCTGCCGATTAATGAATGAAGTCCTGGACCTTTTATCCTGGGCAGGGAGAAAGCGGAGTTGAATTGGTCCGGAGGGCAGCGAATCAGGAAGCAGGTTGTGGAGGTGTGGTGGTGGAGGACGAATCCCAGCCGGGCAACGGAACAGGTTGATATGTGGAATGGACATACTGATTAAACAAAAGGAGTGACAGGCGTAACACACGTATACTGGGTTTGAGAAGCCTTAAATCTTTAATAGTGCTGCGATTGTGCCTTATTGTAAAGTTTAGTCAGGTCTGATGCCGTCTGGGTAATCTTAGCTAAGCCTTGGAGACAACAAACTTTTAAGGTAAAGGCTGAATTTTGACCCAGTTGTGTGCAGTGTTTAAAGAACAGGGAGGACTAGGGAGGCAGAATGAGACGCTGTTGATTTGCATTTATGTGGAAATATAGTATTCTGAAAAAAATCTTGTTCTTATCTCAAGTGATTTTGACCATATTTTTCTTTTATTGGTCATTTGAGAGTCTTAAAAACTTCCCTGGAGTGTAGTGACTCTTTTTGGGCTGCATAAAACCCATCTTGATCAGATGGCGGGGGAGGACCAGAGAAAGAAAAAGATTTACAAGAGTCGGGTGCTTATATCTGCTCTTAATGTTCCCAAAATCACCTGGGTGTGTGAAAAGAATAGAAAAGCAGGTCAAGCCTCTTGGTGCCATCTGGTTTGACGCTTGGTACCTGAGTTACCTGAAAAATGAGTCTATCAAACACATGGAGCTGGAGAGAATTTGATCCAAGCCGAGCCCATCTGTTAAATCCATGAATTATGAAGAAGACGTGTGATGAAGGAGATGTGAGTTCTGACAAATCAGCCTCCTGATTGGATAAGGAAGTGAAGTGTGTACAGAACGGTTTCGTATGCTTATGAGCATTTGTGGCTGTGTGAGAGCCTGGAAACGCCACGGCAACCAGACGATCACATGCAGGGGGGGGGGGGGCTTCGCACAAGCGAGCGGCTTGCCCGTGCAGCTGCCTCCCGTCGCTGAGGTGACCTCGCGAGCCTGCCGACAGCAGGAAAAACAGAATTTGTCAAATCAGAGCCGGCACTGATGAGGAAAAACACAGATCTGTATCCTGCACATCAGCCAGCCAATCAGAAAGCAGGACTGTCATGGGAAGAAAGGCGGAAAGAGAGCAGCAGGGCGGTGATGAACACGAACAGAGCGGCGAACGCACCCACGCTCGCTCCCTCCGGTCCAGTCAGGGTGGGAGTCAGGTTGCGTCTGTCTGGTGTTTGTGCACAGAAATGTGTGTGTGTGCTGCTTTCAGTCTGCTCGCCATGTGTGCATCTGTGATAAGTGTGTGTGTGTGTGTGCCCCCAGTGGGTCAGATTCCCTTCTCACCATAAGAAGGAGAATGCAACGACAAATAAGACTCTGATTAGTTCCTTCCTTCCTCGACGGCACAAAGCCCGACCTAATCCCTGAGCAAACACACCGTCTATGGGGAGTAGGAGAGAGCCCAACCTGTGGAGTGTTTGTCTTTAGGAGAGAGAGAAGGCAAGAAAGAGTGTGGAGCAGATGGATCAATGGAAGAAGAGAGAGGGATGAGGGGTGGATTGAGGGACAGGAATCAATGAAGTGAAGGAAGAAAGAGTTGGGATAGATGAGGTGGGGAGGGATAAGAACAAGGCCAGAAGGAGAACAAAGATAGAGGCGTGCAAGAAGAGATGGAGGGGATTAAACATTCAGGAGCTCAGGTGAAATGGCATCACTCCTGCTGACCTCTGCTGAGCCTTAACACCTGACGGGGAAATGAAACAGAACTGTGGCTTGATGAATGCACACTCCTGTTTGCCAAGGCTAATAGTCTCTGTTCAAACAGCTGGTGGTATATAGGGTGGGTCTTTGTGTTTGCAGAAGTGTTTTAGGTGTCCATGCATGTCTGTAGGCAAACAAGAGAAAAGCTGGCCTTGTAACGTCTGTTTCCGTCACATCATCCATCTCTGGGTTGCTTGAACTCATTCAAGGAATTTGGTTGTTTAAACATGATTGTACTTTCTGCAGAAAGTAGAATATTTTTCTAAAAGCAATGTCAAAGCAACAAAATGATTTTTTTTCTACCTTATATACTATCAGCTGCTTTAATTGTTGCAAACTGACATATTGCAATGTGTTTTTTTTCCATATATGAAGCATACAGCTGTATTTTTTCATGATGGTATTATTGGAAAGCATCAAGTTTCATCATATTACTTCTTAAAGTCTAAGTAAAGCAGATGCGACTAAGATAATACGTGTATGCTTCAAACATGGAGACTATGAAAACACTGTATGTGGAATGTGACTAGGTGGCCTGTGTGAGCGCAGCTGGAAACAGTGACAGCAACCGAGGTGGGATATGGTACAAAATCCACTCGTTTTCAGATCTTGCTGTGTCCCTTTCTCTTTTTTCCTCTCTTCCTCTCACATTTATTTGGTGAATCAGCCAAAGTGCCATTTGAAAACACCCAGTATGTTGACGTTCAGTTGCTAATGTGACTCAGCGTACCAGGAAAAAAAAAAGTTGTGAAATGCAGTTTGTCAGTCTTGGGATGCTGCTGGGCAACCATGGCTCCAGGAATGTCCGGAGTGGATGTCAGTGTGCCACCAAAACCAGTCAGAAACATGTCTTTTTAAGGTTATGAAACTAGTGCTACATCCTGTAATATGTGCAGTTTAATGTTTTAATTGTTGTATGATTGCCGGAAATATTCAAGAATAGTCGGAAACCTTCTTGGAAGCAGGTTTTGATAAATGGAAGGTAAAAGATTAATATATTGAAGTGATTTGGAATTTGAAAAATGACATAGAACTTTTTCTATTCCTCTAATTTCATAAACAGAATACTTTGGGGCATTGTTAACTTTCTTAATTTCCTTTTTTTCCCCTCTGTCTTGCTTGCTGCTGCCAACTATTATATAAAAAAGAATTATGATCTTTAACAGCATCCCACTGTGATTCAATGTGCCCTCTGTGGTTTCACTTGTTTGTATGGGTTCAGTAGCACATGCCATAAGTGTGTCTGTCTTTATGAGCCTTGTGTGCGGGTGTGTGTGGAGGGTAGCAGTCGTTAGCAGAGGAAATGAATAGCTGCCACCATCGTTCATAGTTCCCTAATGAGGCGGCTGGCCCTTCGCTTCTCGTCTCCCCTTATTTTATACGTTCTGTGTGGCCAAGACTCCTTCTCATCTCGTGTCCTCAGAGCACCCAGGGGCCTCATTACCCTACAGTCATTGTTTATTTGGAGGGAAGAAGAAAAGGGGAGAAGGATCAAAGAAAGGCCTGTGATCCACTGCTTCCTGTCACACAACCTTCCAGCAGGCCAGGTTTGCTCCTGGGCTCCGCATCGAAAAACACGCTGAAGTTTCTGATTGTGTGTCTGTGGCTGTAAGCTTTTCATGACATTCACTTGATCAGCACCAGATTGCTTCTCTGTGTCATCTAATCCTTTCCGAGGGTTATTGTTTTGCTATTTTGGGGAGACCCAGCTTTAGTTCTCACTTTGAAGACGAATGATGTCATGGCTCAAACCAGAACCTTTACTATAATTAAAAATGAAGTGCCTGCGATCACATTACGGGATCATGTTGTTGCCCAGGAACACAGCTCTGGATCTGACAGGAAGGATGAGGAGGGATGAAAGAGAGATGAAAGTTTCTCCAACAATTGCTGTGCACATTTAGGAAAACCTAACATAACTGATTCAGGATGTTTGCTAAAGTTTAACTGCTGTTTAAAACTTCTGAAATATAGATTTACAGCTTTCACATAAAAATATTTGATGGATAAAAAAAATTTGGTTTGTTTTTCCAAAAGAGTTTGAAAGTCAGAGTAAATTTCTTAGTGTAGGAATCTTTTCTTCTGCTTACTTCATTTAGATGAAACTTATTTTATTATGCAATGTCAAAGTTGAGGGGTGAACATAATTGGCGATAATGCTGTTGAATCAGAGCCATTAAGCAAATGAATGTATAATTAAATTCCAGACCCTCTCTCAGAAAGGGTAAGGTTTGGTCACAGTACATTTGTACTTCATCTTTTATTTGGATAAAATATGGAGTACAAAATGCCAAATCAAAGAGATCTTGCGGAGAGGTTTTACTCAGCATCATCATTATTAGCATGAGTCATACTAACCTTCAACTCTTCAGGGTCCTCAAAATATTATGGAAAAGGTCCATCTCTGAGCAGTGAACATAAATACAACCTGAGCTCCAAAACAGTTGAGACACTGTTAAATGTAAATTAACCAGAGTGCAGTGATTTTCAAATGTCACAAACTGATAATTTGTTTCTAATAAGACATAGAAAACATCAAATGTAAGAAGTAATTATTAGAATTCTAAATCAGTCTCTAAACTTTTAGCTTTGTCGTTCATTGCATGAATGCAAAATCCTTACAAGTTGAACCTCATTGGAAAGGTGACTAATCAGGCTTTTTATTGGTCTAAAAGACATTGACAACTGCAATTGTTAAAAGGGAGAAATGATGTACTGTTTTTTGTTTTGTTTTTTTTATACTAAAATACTCCTCAGAGTTAATTTTTCTATGATAAAGAGCAGTTTTTCCATCTTAGTGACCTTTCCATTTGATTCCTGATTTCAAAATGATCAGAAAAGTGTTCATTTTTCTTTGTATGATGTCTGGTTTTGGAGTTATGAAAATTGTCGTTTTATTGGCATTTTCGCCATTCATGCAGATATAAATTCAAAATAGCCACCAAAAACCCCCCATGGGACATTAGTTGACCCAGGCAACAAACAAAAATCTTAAAAATACCTTAAGGGTCCTTAAAAACCATGTTTAAAAGATGTATGTTTTGGGGATATTAGGATCCCTCCCACATTTTTTATTTTAGCCTCTGCTTGAAAATTGCATACCTGTACAGGAAATGAGTATCACTCTACAACTACAAGGTCTACTTGACAACTTCTGGAGTCATACTAAAGGGAAGACTAGTAAGATTTGTTAAGATGTGTGATTATTGGTATGATAAATGGACTGTACTTATAAGTGCTTTAACTTATCACTCACATGCATACCATGAAAGAATGATATAGCTGCAGCTCTAACTCTGATGCAGAACAAAATTAGATGATTTTACTAAAGACGGGTCAGATGAGGTCACCAAAGTGGCCGTTTTTGCAGCTTGGCCCTCTTGTTACCTCAGGTTTTTAAGGTTAATGTAATATCGTGAAAACTTTAATATTCTTTCACTTCAGATTGAGTGAATCTTCGTTGTGGCAGATCATACATCATAAGTTTCCAAATATATTAAGACAAAAAACATGGCCATAAAGCAATACTGGATGCTGCTGATCTTCACAGCCTTATGTGGCACTCCCTTAAAAAAAGGGGGAAAAAAGTTTAATTCTGTCATTACGGGCTCATGCACACTTCTGGAAATCCATGTCTGTGTATATAGTTCACCATACCACTTACAAAAAAAGTTTATGGCACTGTCATGCAGAAAAATACGAAAAAAAGATATTTCAACATGATCCAGAAGCACAGCTGTTTTTCTGGGTCAAAGCCTTTCTGAAATGAACACTGTATCCTCTGGACTAAAGTGGAGAGGGACCATCCAACATGTTATCAGCACTCAATTCAAAAGCATCCATCTCTGATGGTATCAGGATACATTAGCGACAATAGAACGAGCATCGTGTACATCTGGAAAGGAATATCAATAATGAAAGATACAGCTCTGGAAAAAAAAAAGAGACCACTGCTACTACCACAAATTAAATTCCTACACAAGCACATCTCATTTTGCTTTATGAGGAAAGCAAAGCAACAGTCTGGCAGAGGGTGAGAACAATTTTGAATTGAGAGGGATGGCCGCAAACTCATCACCCAAGAACCAGACTGACACGAAGCGACTGTCAAACACAGCGGTAACCTGTGGTGAAGTTCACAGCAAGAACAGTTGGAAACCGGCAGGACTGTTGGACACTTGAAGGGTAAAAACCTTTCATATTGTATGATGTATTTTTCACTCTTTATACAATTATCTTGTGAAAAAAAAAAATATATATATATGCACTCCACCATCCAATTTGGGCTTCAATGTTATTTCTATGAGGATCTTAGCCATGAGATCCCTGAGTGTTATTTTTTTATTGGTATTTGTTGTTAATGTCAGATTTCGCAAGAGGGTTAAATGCAATTTTTACCTCTACATTAATGTGTCCTTCAGTAGCTGTGTGCACTTCACCATCCATAGAGTAGCACATGGTACTCTTTATAAAAGCATAGGCAGAAAAGAGGCAAATTATAGTAAGTGCAAAGATTGTTTCTTCTTCGGTTTGTTTCTGCAATAAAAATTAAAGATACAAATATTCCTTTCTTCTTTTTTTCCTTTCCATGATGCATTTCAATCAGTCCCACTAATACAAAAATATAAATCTCAAATTCCCTTTGTTTTATGTGGTATGAGATGTCAAAACCAAGCTGAGTCTTGTACCAGAAAATGCATATGAAAAAGCATTTTCCTGGCATGGCAAAGGTTTTCATGTGTTGCTGTGGTGGCACAGAGCCGTACCACTCGGCCTCTGAGGGTTGAAATTGAATAAGCTTCTTAGTGGTATAATTTGTTTGCAGTTTTTGTTAGAAAAGGGGGCAGGTAATTAAAATTTCAAGCCTTGAATCTTTGGCCTATGGCTGTTGATTCAATTATCAACAGCAGTAGGATTTTTTTTTTCAAAGCAGCTGCCCAGCTATGTGAAAATGTTACCGCTTAAATGTACAAACCCAATACCAAAAGGTATGAGAAGACAGGAAAGTGTTTCCAGGTTTACTGGTTCCTTAAACAAGACATGGCAGGTTACAGAATGCCAGGTTGTAGTCTTTCAGATTAACAATACTTTCAGAGACATCTGCTTGTTTGGTTGCAGTGTAACCAAAACCTCAAACTTACTGATTTCTGGGATGGTTGTGTTTAGTTGCAACCATTAGCTGTAGGCATCTTACCTTTCTCTTTACTAAACAAATGTATATAAGCAGAAAGAAAGGGTGCAGAACTTAATGAAAGTGCACCATCACCTGTTAAGCACAATGATTAATAAATCACTTACTCGTAGCAGGTGGCATGGAGAACATTTCACTGGTATAGAAAATGGATTTAAAGATAAAATATAAAATTTTAAAAGGGAAGCATCAAGCCATCCTTTTTTCATGAACATGAAGAGAGGATAGATTTTACAGCAGGATAAAGATTCAAAACACGACTCAAAATCCACAATAGACTAGCTTGAGAGGCTCAAGTAGAAGGCTTTGCCTTGGCCCTCAAAGTCTCCTGACAATCCCCGAACATCATCTAAAATCTGTGAAAAGACCTCAAAGAAGCTTTTTTCAGAGTGCAGGGATGAAATCCCCCAAAGTAAAAACTTGGAAACTCTGAGATGCTACAAAACCCATTTACAAGCTACGTTACAAAGTACTGGCTGCCCATAAAGTTTTAATTCTGCCCGGTTTACTTATTTCATATGTTGAACCTATTTGAGGCGGAAACTAAAGGAACGTTTCAGCTTTAACGACTTGCATTTTTTGGAAATCAATCTTTAATTGGCTTCAATGTTTGCTGTACGGAAGCAGAGAGCGGCCATGCTAGACTATTATTATTTTTAAATTGTTATCGAGATATGGACTGTTTTCTTGTGAAAATGATTAAGATGATTATGATGATTAAGGTGGGCTCAAAGGTAAGTGTGTTACACCTGATTTCATTGATCAAAATAGACTCCATGACAGCAGGAGAGAGGGGCTGAAGTCATGGTTGTGTGAATGAGTGAAGGTAAAGTTAGGGAATACATAATTTTAGGGTATAGTTAGGCGACAGTACATCCTGTCCCCTTGGCAGAAAAATACCCCCAAAGCATAATGTTTCCACCTCCATGTTTGATAGTGGGGACGGTGTTGTTGGAGTCAGAGGCAGCATTCCTCCTCCTCCAAACACGGCGAGTTGAGTTGAGAAAAAAAAGATTAAATAGTGAGTTTCAAAGACTGGACTATCGGTTATAGGAATTTGAATGATTCATTGAGCTGAAGTGAACTACACAGCAATGACTTGACATGGTTTTCAAAGATATGTTTCTTTAAAGTTGTAAACAGCTGGGGCAGGAATTGAATTTGAAGTACAGTGTATTGAATATGATAAACTGATGGCATGTCACAGCATGAAAGAATACACTGACTTCTCAGCCAGCATCTCATTTCCCAGCCTCTTTGTTATGGCTCCACTGGCAATTTGTGACAGAGATTTAAGAAGAGCAGTGTTTCTGAAAACTGAGTGAATATAGGCATATTATTCACCATCACTCTTCAGAGGTCATCTCAAAAACCAGTGCAGTTAATTATAATGATCACCTTCAGCACGCCACTGAAAAAGGCTGAGAGGAAGGGCTCCCAGTTCGCTGCTCCAACACCGTTTGCCAAGAGACAAGAAATCAAGTAAATGTATTCAGAGAGTTTTATCGTGGTGTCAGCTGTTGTCTGAAGTGTATATCAAATGCAAAAACCCACAGGACACTCATTACAGGAAATGCTCACAAAGTTGGAATTGACAATAGCAACCAAAGCAACATGGCTGCATAATTCCAATTTTCATCTTTTTTTTTCTCCTTTTTTTTCTCAGATAAAAGCCTCGTATATGTCTGGGAATGCAATCACGTATGAGTCAACCGGATTTAATATGACTATTAGCATTTCAATAGCTATTCACTAAAACACACATATTTACACGCTCGAAATAAATGATGCACTGTTTAAATGTCAAGATAGTTTAAAATAAAAAATGACCTCAGATTAATTTGGGTGTCATAAGGAGCCTTAGAAGATTTCACTACACAATACTACTTGTGGTTTTCGCAATCCACTATGTGTGTGTACTTGTCATGTGCACACAGTTTGGCCGATGGAACATCTGAGAGAACTGATATGTAGCTTTAATTACAGCATCCATTTGAAATGTTAATGTTTCGATAAGCTTATGTAATGTCTATATATGGTCCAAATTACGGGGGAGCTACAGGGAGCTAGACTCTACTGAAAAGACTCACACTAAGGGGAGCTTTAGATATATAACCCAATTCGCACAAAGTTGGTACATTTTAAAATGTGAACAAAATGAAAACTAAAAGACCTTGAAATCGCATGAGGCAATGTCTTATTTACAGCCTACATAGCATAGCAGATGTCTAAACTGAGAGATTTGAAAACATTTTTGCACAAAATTAGCTCATGTCAAATGTGATGCTTGCTACAGGTCTCAAAATAGCTGTCATGGAGCATGTTTACCACAGTGCAGCACCTCCTCTTCATCTCAACAGGAGGATTAGTTCCATTCTTCCTTTATTTAGGTTTACAGCTGCTGAAGAGTTTGTCATCATCTTTGATGTATTTTTATTATTAACGATGCGTCCTGCTGAAAGACACAAGGCCTTCCCTGAAATAGACATCATCTGGATGGGAGCAGATGTTGCTCTAAAACCTTTATATACTTTTCAGCTTCACAGTTTCTACCAAAACATAAAAGCTGCCCCTACCGTATGCACTTATGCACCCCCATACCATCAGAGATGCAGGCTTTTGAATTGAACACTGATAACACACTGGAAGGTCTCCCTCTTCTTTAGCCTGGAGGACACGGTGTCCATGATTACCTACAAGAATGTCAAATTTGATTGGTCTGACCGTAGAAGACTTTCCACTCTGAAACAGTCTTGGCCCACAGGACAGTAATCAAATATGGCTTCCAGTCTGCACGATAGAGGTTTAGTTGTATCTGCAGATGGTACAGAGGATTGGGTTAACCAACAGTGGTGTCCAGAAGTCTTCCTGGACCCATTTAGAAATGTTTGTGACACAATTGTGTCGATTAGTAATGCAGTGTCGTCTGAGGGCCTGAGGTCCACGGGCACCCAATAAAGGTCTTCGGCCTTGTCTCTTACGCACAGAGACGTCTCCAGTTTCTTTGAATCCTTTGATGATGTTATGCTCTGTAGATGATGAGAGTTGCAAAGCTTTTGCAATTTGACATTGAGGTACATTGTTTTTGAAGTATTCCACAATCATTTTACACACTTTTTCACAGATTAGAGAGCCTCTGCCGGTCTTTACTTCTGGGAAGCTGTGCCTCTCTAGGACATCACTTTTGTAGCTAATCATGTTACAAACCTGATATCAATTAACCTAATTACTTGCCAGATGTTCACTTAGTTGAATCTTTTTGAACTTTTTTGCTTTTTCGGCCTTTTGTTGCCCCCTGCCAACTATTTTGAGACTTGTAACAGCATCAGATTTGACATGAGCTCATTTTGTGCATAAAATAGTCAAATTCCTCAGTTTAGACATGTGTTATGTCACCTATGTTCTGTTGTGAATAAAATACTGGCTCATGTGATTTGAATGTCTTACTTTTCATTTTGTTCAAGTTTAAAGAACGTCTCAACTTTTCTGGAATTGGGGTTTTAGTACTTTTAGGATATATTTTTATTTCATTTTCCTTAACGTTCCTGATGTATCTTAAATTTAAAAAATAGAATTGCTTTTAAGTGTTGTGTATTTCTATTAATTTATAACAGTAAACTTTACCATTTGAGAGGATTTTTGCTTTAATTAATTCTGTGGCCATCCTTGTGTGGTGGTGCTCCACTTGCCGCCATACATCAGCCACCCATACTGCTCATTTGTGGTGTGTTATTAAATGGATTAGCAACCAAGTTTGTTACCATGGAAAACTATAATAAAAACCTTTTAAAGCTAGACTTTTAATGTACTTCTAATGCCTCTTCTGCACCCTGCTGTAATGCTTTTAATATTTTATGTAAAGCACTTTGAATTTTTTTGTACATGGAATGTGCTATACAAATAAGCTTGCCTTGCCTAATCGCACTGCTGTGCACTGATATACAATGCCTGGCCAAAATAAAAGTCGCCACCTGGATTCAAGCAAATAGGTACGAGCTTCCTATTGGATAATTACTGCATCGGTGATTAACTTTCAGCTGACAAGTCATTTAACACCAACTGATGCAATGAGTAGCTTCTCATTTCTTTAAAAAAAAAAAGGATTTTAGTCTGTTAAAGAGGGGTCAAATCATTGGTATCAAGCAGAAAAAACATCTAACGAGACGCAGAAACTAAAACTGGGTTAAGAACTGTCCAACGCATTATTTAAAACTGGAAGGACAGTGGGGAACCATTGTCTTCCAGAAAGACATCCTGATTGATCTGTGATGATCACTTAAACGTTTGGTGAAATCAAATCGCAAATAACGATAGTAGAGCTCACGGCTTTGTTAAATAGTGAAGTAAGAGCAGTTCCACATGAACAATGTGAAGGGAACCCAACTGAACAGCTGTGTAGCCACAAGAAAATCACTAATCGGTGAGGCTAACCGGGGTACAAGGCTTCAATTTGCTAGGGAGCATAAAGATTGGACTCTGGAGGTCATGTAGTCTGATGAGTCCAGATTTATCCTGATCCAGAGTGATGCGAGCATCATGGTAAGAGAGGCAGATGAAGTGATGCAGCATTCATGTCTAGTGCCTACTGTACAAGCCTGTGGGGGAAGTCTATTATCTGGGCTTGCTGCAGTTGGACAGGTCTAAGTTCAGGTCTAAGCAACATTAGGTTCCCAAAGAATGAGGTCAGCTGACTGCCTGAATATATTGAATGAGCAGGTTATTCTGTCAATGGACTCTTTCTTCACTGATGGCACGGCCATATTCCAAGATGACAATGCCAGGATTGTGAAAGAGTGGTTCAGGGAGCATGAGACATCATTTCCACACATGGATTGGCCACCACAAGGTCCAGACCTGAACCCTGTTGAGAATCTTTGGGATGTGCTGGAGAAGGCTTTGTGCAGTGTCAGACTCTCCCATCATCAATACAAAAAAAATGTATGCAACGCGGATGGAAATAAATCTTGTGACAGTAGCTTATCAAAACAATGCCACACCAATGCTGCTGTAATCAAAGCTAAGGGTAGTCCAACAAAATATTAGAGTGTGACCTTTCTTTTGTGTGTGTATAAATCAATCCTGCTGTTGTCATCAGTAAAAACAGTGTCTTGCTTCAATTTGTTGCTATGATTGGATTATCTATGTCAAATAAATAAAGTTTAGTTGTTTAATCGCATGAAAAAACATGAAATGATTTCAAATGTTAGTGTGCAGCATACAAAACAATATGTATGGCTAATAAGCTTTTTTTTTAGATCCAAATTCACCTGAAAACAATGAACCTATGTGTCTACTTCACAAAAGGACAGAGTAGAGACAAACATGTGAGTATAGAATACATGCCACATTCTAAAATGACCAATTTGGCCAAATTGAAGGACTATCATTAGTAGTGAGTCTCAAAGTCAGCTGTGTACTTTGTCATGATTTGTGGTTACATCCTTGCCCTTGTCTGTGGCCTTTAAGGCAGTAGGGAAGGGCATGTCCTTCTTCCCTCCTTGTTCTCCTACTGCTTCGGTGTCAGACTAGTTTCTATGTCGGCTTCCCTATGATTATATGTGTTGTCACTGTGCATTTGTATCTAGACCCATGTTTTTCCAATGACAATAACTGCTGGGCAATAAAACTGCCACCTGTTAATAAAATAGAGTACCAGGTGAGTGGTGCGCTCTTGATTTAAAGCATCTCCATGCTTCAATTGGTGTGTTGTTTGGAATAATGTACAGCTGCAGGAAACCATCTTCCACTGGTTGGGTTGGAGCCTGGGTATCTGGGCAGGATTGTAAACTTCCCAATCCAACAATGCGAAAGTCTTCAACTTTTTTACATTTGCAAAGAGGTGGAAAAAGAGGCTTTTCTTCAAATGGTCTGCAAATCTATTCAAAACAGCCTGCGTTTTGTATGCACTGCTCAACTGTTCTGCGAGAGCAGATTCCAGGAGAGTGTTTGGATTCAACAAAACAAAGGATTAGCTGCCATGCAGTTTCCCTCCACACCTACATTCCTGTTCTCAGAGTTTATAAGACTGTTTTCCAGGTCGGTCCTCCTCCTTCTTAGCTTTCCTTTACCCAGAGAGTTCCTCAACCTCAGAGCAGCCCTCATATAGTTTACTTTAGTCCTTTATAAAGATTAGCTTTCAAGTTTTTGATGTTTTCTGTTTGTTTCTTCTTCTTTTTTTTTATCCTGCAGTAGAACTGATTAAATGCAGAGATAGTTAAAGTGATGGTGAGTCAGGTTCACTACCTCAATCATTAAAAGTGTAGAAACCTAGCAAGATTTTGGTTTTTGAAAAAAAAACTGTCCTTATGGCTTCTAATAAAATTTATAGATGTTTTAGGTTTTTGTATACTTCAAAAATAAAGATTAATGCAGTATCTATCTATCTATCTATCTATCTATCTATCTATCTATCTATCTATCTATCTATCTATCTATCTATCTATCTA
>JBBBVU010000024.1:4538015-4552664 GCA_037177055.1 Atherinosoma microstoma | reverse complement strand
CCATTACTTTTTGAGTTATGTTGCGAAGAGACAGACAGACAGAGAGACAAACCTCAAAGACATAACCTCTGCCTTGCACAGATTAATATTTATGAAGGCAATTTTGTTTTTTAATTTTCTCAGAGAGCTCAGCAATAGCCAGGCTTTATGGGTGTTTATTGGAGAGAATCAAGCCTCCGTGGAGAGATACAACCATGTAATCGTAATGTGTTTTTTTTAATTATTATTCTTTATATTCGACTTAAAGCAGACTGGTCTCTGCATGGCTTTAGCTTGGCTGAATCTGCAGATCGATCTGAGCTAACATCACATTTTCTTGTCTGAAATGAAAAACTTTCTGCACCTCTCTCTCTCACACTCCATCACACCTAATGTTTTACCTTTATACAACCTGATCTCATTAATGCAACTCTGCCTTTGTCAGAAGTCGGTGTGTAAAAGTAAAGAACTTCACCCCATAGTTTTTAGAGACCTCATGCACTATGTATGCCATCGATAAGAACACAAACACAGCACTTCCCTGCCTCCTCTGCTCCTCTCGCTTTACCCCAGGAGACACTGTTTATCTTGTTTATTTGTTGGCCCAGATGCCTGGGCTGAGTCTGTTGTGCGTTGTTTCCCCTGGCAAAAAAAAGAAAACCCTCATACAGTGAAACATCGAATGTTGGCACAGTCAGATCTCATTTCTTCTCATGGTCATTGCTTTTCACTCCAGCAGCCTGCCAGTCAAACTTCCATTGGACACAGAAGAAATGAAAACGCAAGAAGAGAAAGTGGTGAGGGAGAAAGTAGTATCAAGATTAAAGGGAGACCTTTTTCTGCCACTGCCTAAAGGAAAATCATGTACTTTCAAGAATGTACATGCAGATCCCATCATGACTCACGTCAACATAAAAAAAGGAAATGTACAGCCTTGGCCTCTTGTGGCGGTCAGCAGTTCAGATTTCACTCACGTTTCTGAAGAGGTGACCAAGTCAAACCAGAACATTTCAGCTGTTATTGCTAGAGTTTGAAACTATTTCAGACTCATTACTGACACGGTTTACACTGACATCCATGAACTACTACGAACAAATGAAACTCAGTTTCTACTTTACCAGCTGCAGTTATAACAGCATTACTTCCTTTAAAAGCATCTTTGTGTGCTGGGTGTGGCTGTGGTCACTTCATTTCACACGGGGGGAAACAATTCAACGATAACATAAATTTCACTGATCACCCAGACTTGCCACTTTTATGGTCTCGGCAAAAACCTCTATTTCACGCATCCCTTCAAAATTACTCGTAAATGCTCAATTGAGCACAAATCCAGTTATTTGGAGGAAAGTGCAATGAAACACAGAAGAATTTAGGACACATTACTGTTATTGAATCAAAGCTCATTCTTGTGCAGTTGCCCAAAAGCTTTGCAATCCCTCTTCGTGCTTCTCTTTATTACCTTTTCCACCTCTGCGATTGGCATGGATTTTATGAGGCAAGTCAGTGAAGGATAATGGGTTTTACATGGATCCCCCCTCATCAGTGTATTTCAAGCAAAGAGCACGTTTTATGCACACTAAGTATGGTGTATACTTTTGGCACATAGGTAATACCACCACTGTGTTTGCAGAGTACTTATTTCTCATCAATGGAGAGTTCTCTTTCTGGAAAAAGTTGTCTGCAAAGAGAGAAATTTGTGAGGGAATAAAGGTGATCATCTGGAAGAATTATGTTGGCAGTGATTAGAATTCACTTTGCCTTCTTCAGGATAATTACCCTGATTGCATGTCAATAAACCTTTCCTTTATTAATTCCAGTGCTTGAACACTGCAGCCTGCCTCACACTGTGGTGAGATTTTCTTCTGTATTACACAGTTGAAAAGCCTTTGAGTCAGACAAACGTGCAAACTGTCTAAGATCTAGAGACTATGCTCCAAATGTTATCACCATTAAAAAAAAGTATACAGAGCTTATTCCCATGGAGGAAAATGCAATAAACTAAATTCAGTTTTAA
Organism: Atherinosoma microstoma; assembly: GCA_037177055.1. Lineage (NCBI taxonomy): Eukaryota > Metazoa > Chordata > Actinopteri > Atheriniformes > Atherinidae > Atherinosoma > Atherinosoma microstoma. The sequence continues at coordinate 4,550,671 of JBBBVU010000024.1, read as the reverse complement.
AATAACTAATAAAGCACATGACCATAATGTGCTTGAAAGTCCAGGAAACAGCTGATGTCATAACAATATTTTAAAGTATGAGTAAACCAAAAATAAATGTACGTTCTGAGTTTGTCACATCACAGATCACTGTGTTGTTAAAGCAGCATTACTAAACTTTGGCAGACTTTGGTACCCCTTAATGAAGGCTAATTCAGCATCCGTCTTGCATCCTGCTTCTTTTCTGAGCTATCTCCAGCCAGTAAACGTCAGTCTGATGTTGACTCTTGCTCAGTCCTTTTCTTTCTTTTCTTCGCTTCATCCGATAATAATCTATTGCATATCTTTGATGAGTCAGCCATGGCAAGCATTTATTGATATCTAATTACCGGCTTGTGACGTGATGCTAGAAAGCAAAACTCAGCTGTTGCATGTTGTTCCGGACTGGATAAAAAAAAAGTTGTAAGTGCAGTTTCCCAGTCTTGATACACCGCAGAGCAACAACGGCTCCAGGAATATGCACAATGAATATCAGTGTGCCATCAAAACAAGTCAGAAGCATGGACTTTTGAGGTTGAAAACTTACAGGGTAAACCTTAAAGAACTAAGTGAAACATGAAAGATTAAAACAAACAATTAAGTCAATAAAATTAGGTCTTAAAATCACAAAAAAATGAGAAGTGGTCTCTGCTCTCAGACACTGGAGTTGTGTCTGTACAATGCAAACAGGTCTACCATTTGATGGTGAAACACATTGATCAGAGCAGTGGTTCCTAACCTGGGGTCCGGGACCCTCAGAGAGCACAGGAAGTTCCAGAGGCTTTGAACATTCAGAGCCATTGTGATTATTGTCCACACATTGGCCATATTTTAAGAAAAAAAACTAAGTCAATATTTTGTTAATTTAACCTTGACTTTATCAAAGGACAGGACTCAGCCAGATTACATTATTCATGGTGAGAATTTCACTTTTGAAACCATAAAAACAAGCATGGTTTCAGCACAGGATGGTGCAGGGGGTTCATGGCTTTTTAATGTTGGCATGAAGGGGGTCTTCATGGAAAATAGGTTGGGAATCACTGGGTGAGAGGTAGTGCTTGTGGTTGGTGGGCAGTAAAGAACATAACTTAAATTTAGAGGTTAAGTTCCTGCTGAATATCGACTTCCCATGAGTCTTTGCTGGCTTCACACAATTGGTATTGTGAATCTGGAGAAAAGTGTACTGTAAAGCTGTAAAACTTTATTGTAGAACTTTGAGAGTAGAAAACTATTCTAAGAAGACTCCAGAACACAGCACTCCAGATATGATAAAGATTTCGTTCCCAACATGCAATGCGCAAAAGAAAAAAAGACAGGTAAAACTACTGTAAAAAGTTCAAACGTAAAATTTCTTGAAATATTTACGGTACATTTGGCCATATATTTACAAACTTTCCTCGGAGTGTGATCTTACAGCCATCGGCCACAGTGGACATGCACCCCCTGGTGTCTTAAAGCAGAAAAAAGTGCTTTTTTTCTTTTTATCTTAAACTTTCTTTTATATACTTGGTGATTGTTTAATTATGCATGTCTGGGTGGGAAATTAATGCCTTCTTCTGCCATGTGACAAACTCAAAATGCACATTTATTTCTACATTACTTGGACTTAAATTTGTATTCCCTTACACTACTGTTTCCTTTAAAGAAATCATTCTGTTGCTAACTTTACTGCTACTGTACATTCACATTATGATAAATTATATTGGAATAATGAAATCATTTCATTTCATTTTCAGGAAATTTAATTTTGCCAGGATAAACACAAAGTTCATGATCTCTTAAAATAGACATGTCAGCCAAAATGAGTTTTCATGGTATGAAAATGTAAAATCCTTCTTCATATAGAGATTTTTCATGTATTAAACCTCTCAAATCACAGGCATCTCTGCAGCAGCTGGAAGTCGCTTATGTTCAAATGCCACGTTCTCCTGAGCACACATGGCAGATTGTTAATTACGACAAGTCTGAGGGAAAATTACTTTATTGATTTGCATCAGGCAAGCTATTCAGAGGGAGAATACAGAGAGGCCGTGACTGAATTTGACTGAATCTGATCTTTAGAGAAAACAACCTTATCTGTTCTGGCTGCTTTTAGTGAGTGTTTCATGTCACTTGTGACAAATTTATCTTCATTCCATAATGCATTTACTTGTTATGCATCATTGCCACGGAAGTCCCTGTCTCCAGCGACAGTACCAAACACGTGTAATGGTGGCTGGTCAGTCACAGCACCTCTAGGAGTGCTGCAAAGGTTTAGGAAGGGATGGGGTGTCTGTGCTATAGAGTGGCAAAACAGTGTGGGAGGAAATAGGTAAAAGGTTGAAGACAAGGAAGGGGGGGGATAAACAGAGGTCAGAAACCCCCCAAAAAAGGATGTAGGACAGAGAAAGAAAGAGAAAATTTAATGTGCCAGCGCTGGAGCCGGATAGACAACCACTCTGGGCAATGGAGACATCAAGACTGACAGAACTGGCCACGTTCCAGGTAAGAAAAAAAGACATGCTGTATGGGGAATTAACTGAATGGCCAGGGGCATGGCTTCAACAGGCACGTCTGGAGAACTGACAACTGTAGATGAGCCAGGAGACACTGAGGAAATATGTCAGGCAATCAGCTAAAGCTGACAAGCGTAGCCATGGTTGCTAAAAATCTATTGACTCGATGAGAGCCAACTGCCTGATGCATTTCTCCAGCAATGCTCAGTGAGATGGGGTGCTGTGGTCAGAAGAGTCATTTTTGCGGTGAATGTAAAATCCAGTCGTTGACATGTGTTGCAGCAAAAAAAAAAAAAAGGGAATCTTAACAACCTGTCTTTGCGCTAATTGCTTTGGTTTCCAGACACAGATACATACCTTTACATCTGCTAACATGCTGGTGCAAGGCCAAACAGATTAGCATATGTCTGAATACATATTCTCTTCTACAGCGGTTTTCTGGATAAACAATAATACATGACAGAACTGAGAGAAAAATAAACCAAAGTCTTTCAGTCATAACTGAATTGAGACAGGGATAGATGTTTTGCTTTGGGCTTGTAACTGTCCTATCATGTTTCAAACATTAGCCAGTCCATTTGCCCAGAATGAAAATATCTTTATTCCGTCTGATGAACATGCATAGGGTGGTCCAAGCTCGTAGCACATGTGCCATGAAGACGCTCAGTGGAATGCATTGAAGACGCCCAGCAATGCCAGCTTTTAGCATGATTTAACAGATGAATGGATCCTTCTTTCCGAAACAGCGAGTCTCCATCTCCAGCAGTGATTTCATGATGTACGAACCATCATACATATCTTTTACCCTTGTTTAAATTCCAAAGGACAATCTTTTTGTGTTGCGAATGTGGATGAGTGCTGATTAAATATGCTCTGTGCAAAAAAAACACTTGCCCAGCGATTCATTTACTGGATATTTATCCCCTTCAAAGCAATCTTATTATCTCATTATCATTGCATTCCAGTGTGCCTTCATTTGCTATATTGTGCTAAATGAGCGTTATTAAGATCCGCCTCTGTCCTTGAGAAAAGAGAGAAAGGAAGAGTATGTTTATGGGAGGATCTTTACTGTATAAGTGTGATTTTTTTCACGTTTTCTAAAGATGTGATTTACAGCATGTCGGCTATATCAAAAACATAATAGGTACATTTAAGTGGATAAACCCAGAATGAAATATATTCTCAGGGTTGAATGTTTCCTGGATAAGTGTGGAATTACTGAAGTCTCATGGCCCATTAATTTTGTTTAGCAGATCCTTGTCATGTAATATGTTTAAACTTATCAAGGCTGAGCAAAGAGGAACCAAAACAACTAGGAATTCACATCTACAGTATTGCCACTGTGGAGCTCAACTACACCACAGCGGTGCAGTTCCAAAGTCAGAGTCTGCATTTCAATAGGGAAGTTAAAATATTTATGTTCCCAGAAAATTTCAACATGAAATTCCAAAGAAGTTGGATTTTAAGAAAAATAAAACCACCTCTTTAATGAGAAACTTAAAATCCTAGATGACTGCCCATAACTTTAATATAACTGTGTTGGACAACATTACCTACAAATTTTAACAGATTAGACTACAGGGTGGCTGCTATTAGAAAGTAATTAGTTCCTGAGTATTATCGTGTATTATCTACTGGCTATTTATCTCTGTATTTACTCTGTTTTATGGCTTTTATTCTGAAGCTTAGCAGTCTGATTGTGATTACATTTACATATTAAAATAAACTTACCACGAAAAGGAAGGAAATTTGTGTTTGGTGTATTATTTCTTTGTAACAATGCTTCTTGGAAATAATTTTTATACTGTTGAAAAGTATGTTTATTTCCATTTTAAATGGAGCTATGTTTATGTGGAAAATGGTTCGTGGGATGAGCAGGAGAGTTGAGTATGTGGGTTGCAGCCATGGAAATCTCACCTGTTATTCTTTCCCAATGCCATACATCTTATTCTGCTATTGACTTTTGTGTGGTATCATAAAGATGAGGTACCAGGTTGTTGTGGATGTGTGTGGTCCTTCCTTCCATGCTACTAAAGCCGCTGTTTGTTGAATGAGCAAAATTGTTAATTTGCCAATATGTCTTGTTTCTTCAGACTTCAATTGCCAAGAAGCATCGTTAAAACAAAGACTTTCCTTTCTACGTTTACAACCAAAGCTCAACAGACATAGCTTACACAGTTGTAGGGATTTTTTGCAAAAGTTTGTGAATTAATTTGCTGGTAGCTTGTCGTTTGTTACATAAAAAGTACAATAGTCATTAATTTCCCTTAAAGCTGCAGCTTTTGCAGAATTAGAAGCTAGCCATTGCTGTTGTGGGGCTGCAGCAGTCCGAGGAACTATCTGATAAAGATATTGGACAGATCACAGAATGTCCCACTCAACATGACTCATAGGACCTGTAAGCATGCCTTTCATCAGCTGTCAGATAATGAATCAATTATTGTAAAATCTACAGACATTTCTCAGTGTTTGCTTACTGAACTGTGTGGAAATTTTTTTTTTTTTTTTTTTGCCTTTGTTGACATTGAGTGATGTAAAATTTTGGCATCATGTTGTCTCAAGATGGCTTTCTCTCCATCCAGCTGCTGCTTGTCTCCTGCAGAGTTGGCCAACTCCTACATCATACTTCAGATCTCAAGGTGAGACCTGCCCAGTGACACTGAAGAGGACTGCAGAAAAAACAGGAGCTACTGAGATCTATCCGTGCTTTTTTTTTCAACAATTTTGGGTGTGTTTTGATGACTCAAGAGCAGCTACATATATTTTTTCATGCATGCGTTTACTGTGAGTGGTCACATGGGGATTTCTACAATCCTTTATATTCGGGTTTGTACAAAGATGTTTGTTTGATGAGTTTTATGAGGGCTAAAGACAAAATGGAATACAGACTTTTTCCCAGCTTTTCATTTGAATACAAAATCTATATACATTGCATGTGTGCACAACAGCATGCCCATACTGGCGTGGCACCTTGCCACTGGCATGCCATCATTTGTTTCTAATTTGGAAGTGTAAAGACTAGCAAACCCCATCCGTTTCCATGCTTTTCACTGTGTGTTTACATTGTGGGAACATCTGGGATCCATTTGTTGACATGATACAATCATTTTCCACCATTATTCTGAATTCATTAGTCCCCACAGCTCTGAAATTCAACCAATCAGAAGTCACTTCCTTTATAAATTCTTGTGTTAAGGGAGATGGTATCTAATGGAGAAAGTTGTTCCTCATTTTGAAATAACCACAACCCATTTGGTTCATGATGGGTACAAAGCTTATCTAGATGTACCCAAGATTAAGAATTTAATGAGTAGAAATGATCATGCCAGGTCCACTTTAAAAACAAATGCATCAAGTTAATTTTGGTATCAGAGAGGAAAGATCTATTATCATCACCTTGATTCCCAAGTTTAAGCTTGTGGGGGGGTCTAACATGTTTATACAGGGGCTGGGAAAGTTAACACATTATTATCACATTAATGTATTAATCAATTAACAGCAACAATTAGTTTATTGTGTGTTAATGCAGTTTTTTCAAAGTCAGTTGCTCACTGGCTTTGAATACACAGTCAAACCACCAGTCACCAATACCAAGACAAGCCATCCCAAGCCAATACGCCATCATCAAGCAGAAGTTTACGATGCAAAATATTCTATTCACAGATTGGCAATAAAATATCTTTTGTTTTGTTAATTGGCTAAACTTAATACGAGATTATTTTACTTTAATTATGTCTCTGATATAATGAGTTGGCATTTATTTCACATCGGTATTGGCCAGACAGATTTAATATAAAGTACATTCCTGTTGATGAATCTAGTTTTCACTTCCTAAATGAATCAACTTAATCAAACCTTGTAGGAAAATATGACCATTAGACAGAATTACAGAGACAGTGAAAAACCACTGCTACACAGTACTTTATCATCTATATTAAAATAATGTTGACAAAGAAAATCTATATGTGATCACTTTGACCCTTCAACCACAGTTACATAGAATTTATGATGCTAGAGGGAATGTTTATTTCTACATAATTATTCTGAATTTTAACTGAAAAACATGTTAAAGATCAAATTCTGGGTTTTTTCTTGCAAGATTTGTAAGCAGCAAAAATGCATTTTTAGTCTGCACAATATTATGTGACGATCAGGTAAAACATTGCAGTATGCCATTTAATGACTTTGATTAGATTTTGATTAATTTGTAGACCAAATCCCAACTCTTAGTACTAAAGCTCACCTGCCTCAGCATCTCATCCTCTCTCTGAACTACCTGCTTTGATTCTGTCAACTGTCTAAATAACACAGTAGTTACGTTCACATGTAGCACTTTTGAGCCGATTGATCGTCCGATAGGAATGTCAGCTGATCCGATCGACCGCGATTGGAAAGAATTTTCAATCTGATCGAGATGGGTGGTTTAAACCTGTTCACTATCAGATCAGCAGGAAGAAAACTCTCCTTCTTCCAAACTACTAGGATTATGCATGTCAAAACCGCTAAGATCTGATTAAATCTGTTCCCCATGCAAATACATCTACGGAGCACTTCATGTAAACATGTCAGCTGCAATCTCTGATCAGAATGATTTCAGTCAGAGAGATGAAATATTTGTCTGTTAAATGTTGCTACTGATTCATGTTAAGAAAAAAAGATTTGACTCTGACTGTTATTATCATTATTAATGACAGTTGGAAAATAATTTCTTTTTGACTTAAACTTTTACGCTGACTCACTATAAAATGACTCCTGACCTCCTCCTTTCTTTTTCTTTGCATAACCACCGTTAGCATCGCTCTCTGGAACTAGCTAGTGCTTTGAACAGTGAGTGACAGAGGAGAAAACAAATCAGAAAAATACGAAAGAGCAAATCACAACCGTTTAAATGGTGTGTAAGGTGGGAGTTGCCCACAGAGAGCATGGGTTTATCAGCTGTTCTGTCCGATGGAAAATAATAACTTTTAATAAATAAGCACTGCAGAATCATACATCTTAGTTCTTGTTTGTCAATTGCTTTGCCTATGTCTTCCCAGGCTCATTACAGCACGACGGGGGCCTTACTTATGGAAGCTGGGTTAACAAACCAAGCATCTGCCACCTCTCCCTATTCTCTGCCTCTAATGTTGTTACACAAGATTCAAGACACTTTGTTACCATCGACTGGGGAGCAATGATGCCTGGTTACTCACCACTCACACAGTCTGTCTTTTTAAGCTTGCTGGGTTGCTCTCATGTCTTAAAACACTTCCTTTTTTCTCTCTAACCATCAATCTTGCAAATTAGGAAGAGCCTGTGTTATTAAGTATTGATTACACTGAGCAGGTAAAGTATTTATTATCAAAGTTTGGCCAGACATTTGTCACAAGGTAAGACTTGAGTTTGTCATTTTTCCCAGAGTCAGCCCCAACATAGGAGAATTGCTAGTTTATGTTGAGTTCATAGTGGTCTGTTGGACTCATTATCCTAAATAATCACTCTCCAATCAATCTTTTCATCTGTTCTTTGCCTCTCTGCTATAAATGAAACCTCTAAAAGGAACTGTACAATATTACATGTTGCTGAATGATGAAGGTGAAGGGTCTAAAGTGAGGAAGCCACACACATTCCCAAGTGTCTGTGTTTATGTTGTTATTTGAGCATTCTTGTTTGCCCTAAAGACGTTTTCTTTGAGTGTCCTTTACAGCATACTCACAATTGGGAGTGTTTTACTGCTGATTGGATCACATTGTGAGCATGTCTTTTATCCCTTTATACCTTTACTCCCCTCCGATTGTATAAACACACACAGCTACAACAGCCAAGGTGGTCATACCACATATTTACTTTCAGTCTTGTTTGAATTGTACTGTTTTTGCAGTATATACTGCATTTATATTCTCTTTAAGTGGGAAAAGCTTTATTGATCACTCATTTTTCTTATTTTCTAAAGAAAAAAAACGTCAATATTCTTAACATTTCAATAAAGCTTTGAGGTTATGCTGCAGTCTAAAACGTTTTTGTTCAACTCCCACTTTAAAACATAGATTAATGATCATTTTCCAGTTTAATCTTGCAACCCAAAACTAGAAAACAATTTTAAAAGAAATAGAAAAATCACCTTTCAGATGTTGTTAAAGGAGTCTTCTGATGCAGGAATGGAAATGTCTCAATATTTTTCACATTTTATTGAGATCTTACAGAACATTTTTTCTTAATGGAAGCAAAATTTCTATATTTGGCCTCACACAGTCAGGACAAACATGCATAGCTAATAAGGTTTTGTTTTCTAGTGTGGATTGCTTATAAAGCTCTATAACAGTAATTAATATAAAATAATCACACAACTGTCATTTTTATGAAACATTACATCAAGCTAATGAAAACTGAGATTCCTGTTTCCATCCACAATTTGAAGCCCCGTGCGTTGGGTTTGCCTCACATACTGTTTATAGGAAAAACGGTTCAAGCAAGCTACATTTCAAAAATACGCAATTCAATAGTCCAACCCCTTTCTGAAGCCACAGCACGGAAACTCCATACGTTAGAAGAGGAACACAGGGAGGAGGGAGGGACAAATGGCAGTTGAGTTTGATAGACATATCACCATCCAATCTTTTACAATGGGTCGGTTAAAATGATTGGACGGGGTTTAATCAGTCCTGTCCATTACACAGGTGACTAAAATATTTAATTTTTGTGTTAAGAGCATTTAATTAATTGGCTGCAATTGGGGTGTGAAGGGGATTTTAAGCAATATAGTAAAAAATGCTCTACAAACATCACCCACCTTACCTTTAATACAGCCCGAGTTTCCCTTTAAAGGAACCCCAAGACCACTTACATTCCCAGACTCCATAACAAATGCATAATACAACCCCTCAGACCACACACAGCACACTTTTCCCTGCACCCATGTAATTACCATCCTACACAACCCGTGTCTGGCTTGAGATATTTCAGCCCAGAGAAACAGTTAAAATACAGCCAAGTTCTGCTACTGAAGGGATTGAAATACAAACAACGAAAATACTTTTTTTTTTTCATTCAGAATTACTTAAATCTTGTCTAAACAGGTGAGTACTTATATATTAAAAGACTGGTAACACTGTACAGTAAAGCATACTTGTTTTTTGTTTTGGTTTTTTTAGATAACAATGAGGTAGCTAACATAGCTATCTGAAACAAATTGTATCTTAGCGTTATTAAGTTTCAGTTTGTTTGTATGATTATCATTGGAGAGGAGACAACTGCAGGAGACACTAGATGGATTGGCTTTTTTTTTTTTTAAGTTTTATTCTTCGGCCGAAGGATCTGCACATCTTCACATGCTGCAAAATGTTTCAGATTCAGAACAAAACAACGAAGTTACTTAAATAGGGGAGAGTATGCAAGCATTCATGTCTTTAATATACTGCAACATCTGGAATGAAGTTATCGTATAGTTATGAGACAGTTATCTGATAGCTATCTAAAAGTCTGCCTGATTGTAAAATACTGTATTGATAAAATTTCAGTAACGTTTGGCTCCAAAGGCTTTTAAACAAATAATATGTTTTTAACAGCAACATTCCCTTTACAGAAATCAACGTTAACATTGATATAATAAAATCAAATATATAATATATTATGAAGACAATGAAACTTACATATGTAAATATGTATGTTAAGGATGCAGAAAGGGAACAAACAGGCTGTGTTGCATGCGTATTTAGCATAGTTTACATAAATAGGCACATCCGTTTAAAACGTCACTGCCCTCATACTTCCATGCATTCTTTACATTGACATGGTTGCTCAGCAACACATCTGCCAGATGGCAGCGCAGAGTTCAGAGTTCACCTCCGAGTTCTGACGTCAGTTTTAGACAACAGCAAGCATGCTGAAGGTGGCTGATCATGATAATGTACATTCTCAGAAAGAGACGGGCCTAAACAGGCAGTGCAGTGGACAGCAGTGGTCTGTGCGGCCTTTAAACACGTTGCAGCTCCTTCTTCTTTGTTCCTTTCTCTGGTGCTATGTTTGCTGCGTCGGGGTACGCACCCGCAAAAGCTACGAAAACAGACCAAATAACCCACATGAAGGAAGCAGGAGACAGACGGAAGACTCCGTATCCGTCTTAGTAGAGCAGGGATAAAATGCTCTTATAGGTTGAGACGCATGATGATGGCCATCCTAAGCCAGTATCCCCCTCCTGTGACCTGTGGTTTGTCTGTATGTGTATTCAGAGCCAGTGAGCAGTGGACTGCATTAATGCAATATAAAATTGACGCCATTAATTAATGCGTTACAATGATAATAAGTGAACGTGTTCAGCCCTAATTTTTCCATATCATTAGCCTCATAGCATAGTTACCTAAGTCATATTTTGGCTAAATTGTGATATCTGTAAATGTACTCTACTAATGCTGCTGATCAACTGTGCATCATTACATGTTAAACCTTGAAATATGACTTAAGTAATTAGCTATGCTATGAGGTTAAAGATATGTGAACAGTTAAGAAGGACAATGTGATGCCATGTGATGTGCAAGATGCACATGCCATTTCAACCACCATCCTCACCCATGTTGTAAAATAAAGACAGAACAAGCGGAAAATCTAATTTAATGGACGAATTCTGCAAAAATGTTGAATTTTTCTGCTTTACACATTCTGATAATCAGAGAGAAGACAAATATGTCTGAGATTTGACTTTAGTGTTGATGTATCCAGGACATGTGCATTCCGGAACGTTGGCAAGTTTGTGGCATGATGCCCGGTCCTATTTACAATCCAGTGGCATTGCAAAGCTAAACAACAGGACCTACGTAAATGTGGCCTTTTAAAAATAAAAAAATTTGCCGGCTTGTTTTTAGGACAGCTAAAAGTTCTGTTTTCAGTTCAGAGTTTAAGCTCAAAACTAAACTGCATAATTAATAAGACATCTCCAGCTGCCTTTGAGCTTGAGGCTCAACAAATGTTTTAGCGTGAAAAATAATTTTACATTTCCGGTTTTTAAGATCTAAAAAATGTAATGTCAAGCATGATTTAATGACTCCTATCAATGAGGTTGCGGCACATCAAGAAATTGGTGTTTTTATTCAACTTCTAAAAAGCACAAGGTCAACAAACATGCTGCGTTCAAGCGCTGCCGAGCCAATGAGGCCACAAACCCCTAATGTATTTGTATTCTCCAACACAGCCTGTCTCTTTAGAATCTGGGCAAACACAGCAGCAACAAAATGAAAGTGACACAGCAGGGAGGGCATGCTTCCTGCATTACATCCCGTTCTTCATGACATGTTTATGTGTGCGCCTGCGGAGGAGTGTCTGCCTCCTGTTTGTTGGCTGTGCAGGAAAGTGTGTGTTTGTGCGTGTGTTTGTGTGTGAGTATGCAGATAAAGCGTCAGAAGACAGACTGCTCCCCTGCTGTTCCCCACTGAGACTGTGATTAGCTGCTCTCTCCAGGACGGCGACCTCAGACGGCATCTGCATTGCCGCTCTGTGACCTTATTGATGAGCCACCACTGCCTTTGACAAGTAAGATTCGTGTAGCAGCACGCCTCCTGGAGGAGGTTTGTGGGCGATACGAGAGACCAGAAATGGGGTTGAACGACACGTTCGGCTTGACACGAACTACACTGTTGCTATGACAGTGTTGACTCACATGAAATGTCAATAACAGTTGGATTGTTGTGTGTTATTTAGTGTCATGTCTCCTTAATGTGAAAATATGGCCTACTTAGTGTTAATTATTCTGACAAAGTTATATCTTTCACCCTCATTTGTTCCTGAGTTATTCCTTTTGATGTTACAGTTATTACCTACAGTGCTGAGTGAGTGGTAGAGGTATCCATTTAACTTGTAATGTGTTATTCAGTTCCTTGCATTATTTATGGTGTTTAAGTTCCCTCTGATGAGCTAATCTGAAGTATTTATGCAGTGCCTTACTTTTGATTAAGGACACTATTCACACCGTTTTCTATGGCTGGAAGCAGAAAAAGTGAGAGTCAAGGAACTTCAATGCTCCACTTTATTCGATACACCTCACTAGTACCAAGTTGGACCCCCTATTTGCCTTCAGGACTGCCTTATTTCTTCATGCCATAGATTCAACAAGGTGTTGGAAACATTCTTTAGAGATTTTGCTCCATATTGACATGATAGCATCACACAGTTGCT
>JBBBVU010000024.1:4518749-4537915 GCA_037177055.1 Atherinosoma microstoma | reverse complement strand
GTCTTCCTGAGTCCATGCAGTGGTTTCCAGTAGAGAATCATGTCTGCTTTTAATGCAGAAGATCACCAGCATCCAGCTTTGTCCCATGCACACAGAGATTCCTCCTGATTCTCTAAATCTTCTGATGATATTCTACACTGTAGATCAGGGATCTTCAATCCTGGTCCTTGAGAGCTGGTGTCCTGCAGGTTTTCATGGTGTCCCTGCTTCAACACACCTGACTCAAATCAATATGTAATTAGCAGACTTGTGCAGAGCTTGAGTCAGGTGTTTTGCAGAAGGGACACATTGAAAACCTGCAGGACGCCGGCTTTCGAGGACCAGGATTGAAGATCCCTGCTGTAGATGGTAGGATCTACAAAGTCTGAGGAACATTTTTCTGAAATTGTTCCACAATGTTTAGACCCAGTTTGTCACAGATTGGTGAACCTCTGTCCATCTCAGAGTCTCTGCCTCTCTAGAATGCTCTTTTTATTCCCAGTCATGTTACTGACCTGTTGCCATGGCAACCTAATTAGCTGTCAAATTCTCCTCCAGTTGTTTCTGACATGTACCAATCACTTTTCCAGCCTTTTGTTGTTCCTGTTCTAACTTTTTTGACGCTTGGAATTGTTTTGGATTCTATGTTTATCATGTTTAACCAAAGTTGCTGAACATTAAATTTTCAAACTTTGACCAAATAAAACAATTTATAATAGTCAAAGCTGCTCAGATGTATTTTGATGATTTTTCCTTACATTGAATATTGCATTTCTAGCCGATCATTTACAGAAGGAACAAAGACTTTATAAGAAAGCTTGAAAAGTTTGTGACATGAAACCATTTTTATTGTAACACCCTAGAAAAATCCAGTATTCTCATTTTTTATTTTAGACTTGTATGAATCTGAAATGTTCTGTTTTTTTACACAGTATATAAATGTCTCCATAGACTTGCTCCTCCTCTAAAAGATTTTTTTTTAAAACAGATGTCTGACAAGCGTACCACCAAGAGAGAGGACCTTGTGGTACCAATTAGATGTACCTCATCTGGACCAGCTGTGCTGTCCATAAAATCTGGAATAATCTACCTCCTACATGAAGACATCTTCATGTCATCTCAGACAAACAATGAAGGAAAATCAAGATCATTTTATACTTTTGTTTAAGTCTTTGTTTTTATTTTTATTCTGTTGTATGTCTGTAATCTAACTTTTTATCTGTACTTTCATGATCTTATTATTTCTACTTTCTTCCTTGGAACAACAAATCAACATCTTTGCTGTCATCTGGCATGTTTATGTACTGATGTCCAATAACTTGCACTAAATAAACAAATGAATAAATAAATGTGACATAATGTGAATGATGTTTTAGTCAAACGTGTCCCTGAGCCCTGCAGAGATGGTGATACAACAGTGTGTGTTATCTGCAGATCGACTCTAACTGGACTCTACATGCAGGGTCACAGTCGCCCCTTGGCCACCTGGGACAACCTTTAACAGAGCGAGTGAGAAATGACCGTTTGCTGTGAGTTAATTATATTGCTCCTTGTAAATCTTTAACAATTAGTATGTGAACGTAGCTCAGACTGAAAACAGCTCTTTATGCCACCTAACAGTAAGTGTGTGTTCAGAATGCCTCTACTGTTATGTTTGTGTATGGTAGTTCTATATGCACACACATGCATGGGTGACAACAGCTGGTACACATTACCTGTTGTAGTGTTAAGCATTGTTTAATTTGCACAGGCCTCACGCCCAGCCTGGTCTGCTGGGCTAGTAAACAGCAGGGGGGAGCAGAGCTGTTTGACTTTACAACTAACACCTGCACAGTATGGAGGCAAAGCGGACTAGAGAGAAAGAGAGAGCTTACTTATACTGCTACTATTACTGATCGTGCATTCTTCTGAACACCCTGATGATCACTTCCTTCTGAAGAGGTGATCTAATACAAATGGCAGCTATTGCATCTGGGTTTATGTGCTGCATATATTTGTCTTTATGTTCATTTCAGTGTTTTACCTCCACAAATATGTTAGTATGTTGTAAATGTGCATCAACGGAGGAAAGTGGAAACTATTTTTCTGTGTTCTTAAATTTTATAGTATATAGATACATGTAATTTTATGTATTTCTGCACCCCACTGTAATGTTTTTAATGTTTGTATGTAAAGCACCTTGAATTGTCAAGTACATGGAATGTGCTATACAGATAAACTTGCCTTGCCTATATCATTGTATGTTTGTGGTGGTTTTCAGTCAGATTGCAGTAACATAGAAGGTCTGTCTCATTTCGTGGTCTGCACACTACAAAGTGTGCAAAGCCGTTTATTTGTTCATGAAATGTGACGGCCTACCGAGTGTGTGAGAATCTCTCATAATGCCCCAGTCCCCAAAGGGTTGTCGCTAATTTCTTCAGATAACTGAAAAAGCCGGAAATGTCCGCTAAAAGTCTCATTTTAAAATCTACTTTAGTTGTGCCTTTGTTTAAAAAAAAAAAAAAAGCCGGTAAACTCTTCATTAATGCCTTACAAATCCACAAATATTAAATATTACATGATTATAATGTCACGGTTTAGCAAACTTAAGTTACTCTTTATATTCTGTCACATCTATACGATAAAAGAAATACTTGCAGTTAAAAACTCCTCAGCACTTTGCAGCTGCCTGTCATCAGAGCCGTGGATCTGCCTGTCATCTTTTTCGCAATGAATTATGGGAAAAAAGAGGCTGCGAAGGATACACCGCCAGTAGCCTTCGTTTCAAGCTAAACGAAGTGCGGGTTTGGAGGATGGATTCGGAGGCTCCTTCGAAGGCTTTTGAATGGGGACAGTACTTGGCACACCGGCGTATGCAGCCTACGAATCCGCACTATAGTGTGAAGACCCTTAAATGGGACACAGTGAAAGAGAGGATGGTAAGAAGTAATAACACTATAAATTGTAATTATATTCCATCATACAACATAAAATTTGTTCATAAGGTTTGATTCTAAGCAGCAGTTTCTGCCACTTCATCAAACATCATCATCATTAAGATCCTTCAAAACCAACAAGAACGTTTTTATTATTGTGTTGAATAAAATGCACAATATCAAATTACAATGGTAAAGTAGGTTTTTGAAGTAAAGTGAAATACAGTCACTGGTCCACCTTACTAGTATTGGGTTGGACCCCTTTTTCCCTCCAGAACTGCCTTAATTCTTGGTGTGATCGATCCAACAAGGTGATGGAAACCTTCCTGAGAGGTTCTGCTCCATATTGACATGATAGCATCACACAGTTGCTGCACATCCATGATGAGAATCTCACGTTCCACCACATCCCAAAGATGAAATATTTTATTTAGATGTGGTGACTGTGGAGGCCATTGGAGTACAGTGAAAGAAATGAGGAAGAAAGAAATTGTCATGTTGGAGATGATGCTCAGTTTGACCTTCAGCAAGTTGTCTTCACCGTGTCCTCATGACTAGATGCATTGAGTTGCTGCCATGTGATTTGCTGATTAGGTGTTTGTCTTCAGCAATTAAACAATTGAACCTAATAAAGTTACCCAGTGAAAGTAGTTTTAAACATGGATAGGTTGTGTAAAGTGCCTTCATATTTGCAAACTATAAAAATTAAGTTCAGGGAGAGTCCAGGACAAGTGATTGCATGAAATCTATAATATGCTTCAAAAGAACCTCAAGTTGTAATACAAAGCTCGAACTTTCCAAACACAAATAGAAACCAGAACAGCTTCGCCCTCAGACAGTGCTCCTTGACAAACAGGGATAAAATGAAAGAGTGATGACACAGAGAGCAAAATAAACTGAAAAAAGGCTTTATTAGTGGAATTTGACAAGAACTACAGCCTTTCTGATACTAAGGTGGAAATGCATACAGTGTGTATTAACATCAATGAACCGCAACGTATGTCTCATCTGTTTAACAAAAACTGAGACAAAATGAAAAAGCAGTGTGTAGAAAACGTAAGGGCATATTTATGCTT
Organism: Atherinosoma microstoma; assembly: GCA_037177055.1. Lineage (NCBI taxonomy): Eukaryota > Metazoa > Chordata > Actinopteri > Atheriniformes > Atherinidae > Atherinosoma > Atherinosoma microstoma. The sequence goes on along the minus strand of JBBBVU010000024.1, from coordinate 4,533,945 downwards.
TCCTGGACGCGTCCATCTGTGTTGTTCTCAGCCCTTACAGAGAGAGTGTTAGGTACTTAACAGACAGATGTACAGTCCTTGTGCAACAGTCTGTAACGATGACGTTAGGCTGGTTGAAAGTTTTAGCTTGAGTAGGGAGGGAATGACAACAGATTTCACTTCAAAGAGAAAAAAAAGATAAAAGAAAAAAGAAAAGTCTTCGTACTTCAACACTAATCGCCACTTCATCAGCAGATCTTTACTCGTTTTCATTTTAGTCTTTTCCAAGCAGGTCAAAGCTGAAAGGACCGACAACCATACTGATACAACGAGCATCCAATGCAAGAGCAGACCATTATCTTTAAATGATTCATGAATATTTCAGAGTACCTTCTAGTGGCAGTTGAATACTAAAACAGGGGTGCCCAGTCCAGTCCTCGCGAGCTACTATCCTGCAACTCTAGATGTATCCCTTCTCCAACTCACCTGAATCAAATGGCTGAATCCCCTCATCTGCCTGTCATTCAGCTCTGCAGAGGCCTGGTAACGAGTAGTCATGTGATCCAGGTGTGGAGAAGGGACGCATCTAAAAGTTGCAGGATGGTAGATCTCGATAACCGGACTTGGGCACACCTGCAATAAAATGAAAATGTATTTTTTTAATGTCCCAAAATAGTCTGGTTACAGAATCACATTCAAAGTTAAAGTCCACCCTGTAACAGAATAGCTTGTAGAACCATCGTTATAGAAACTGTTTTCTGTATAACATTATCAGTCTTGCATCATTTTTCTGGCATTTTTTCCAGCCAAGCTTTGGCTCTTACATATATGACCTCTACAGTACTTTGGTTAATAGTTGAGACTCAATGGCTGCAAGGTGTCCAGGTCCTGTTGCTGCAAAACAAGCCCAGATCATCAGCCCTCCACCACCGTGTTTGTGTTGACATACTGTGTTTGGTTATTTCCTAATGCAGTGCTGTGAATTATGCTTAAATGCCTCAATGTTGGCCTCAACTGTCCATAGGACCTTGTTCCAGAAGTCTTGTTATTTATTCAGATGCAGCTTTGCAAACCTAAGCTGTGCTGCCGAAGTTCTTTTAGTTTAATTTGTCTTTTTTTTTAGATGATGCTGGGCTCTCCCAAGGCAACACTTCCAATCCATACATGTTTAGTCCTTTTCTAATTGCACTGTAATTAACTTTTATCATGCTAACTGAGATCTGTAGAGCCTGAAAACTTTACAGGAAGAAATTTAAACATGAATTTCAATCATTTATGAGCATTTTGGTTGGGGCTCAAATGAACTGGAGTGTCTACTTGTGGGAATATTATCACTTGTGATCTTCCTCACTCATAGCAAAACAGACTCAAATTTGTTTGGAAATGATCTTTAACCCTCCAAGGGTGGTATGCAGCAACATTTGCTTCTCTGAGATCATTGCTGATGTCTTTCCTCCTTGGCATTGAGTTTACACCTGAGAGCTGCAGAAAAGCAAACGCACTGCTGATGATCAATTCGTCAAGAGATCATCGGCACCTTTTAATTTCCATGAAAGTTGTAAGTGGATTTTACCAAACACAGCTTCTCCCTTTTGGCTTATTTTCTTGTTAGATAACACGGTTTAATCATGTCATCTGCAATATTATATGTTGCATCAGAGATTATATGTACCCAACTTTAAGATGTGGTATGACTGTAGGAAAGATCTTAAGGCTTAGAGCCTTAACTAAATACATTAGTATTTAGTTTAATTTTAAAGGAATTTGCCATGCAGTGGATATTACTGTACATCAGATGCTGCCTCTCTCCTTCAAAAGACGGGTTGTAGGCAATTGCCCTCTTAAATCTTTGTTTTGAGCCATATGCCACAACACCTGTTGGAGTGGGATTGTGTGTTTTATCTAAATTGCATCAATAAGTTTGACTTACATTTCCACAAACAAAAGTCTCTGTCTTCTGTGAAAGCACTGAGGTTTATCAGATATCATAGATTCTCTGACTCATGATTGCTTATTGGATTTTGTTGCTCAGCCGACAATGAACCAGACCGGACTGGGTTTGATCCCGAGCATGTTCTTCTGTTTTTAATCAAGCTTCTTATCCCACTGCCTTTGTATGTACATACCCTTCAAATCAGTAGAAGAGGTTGTAGTTTCCACTTCCAGGGCTTAATCCTGTAGTTGTTTTCAAAAGCTCATGCTGAACTGAAATTGAAAATGCATTCAAGGATGCTGCTACTTTGAAAACAGCTTCGAACTTACAGAGCTGATGTCACAAAATACATTTAAAGCAATTTTATCCAACTTAGAGGAAAAGCCATTAGGATGTTCTTATTTATCCATATTGTAATTTTCATTAATTCAATTCATCTTTATTTGTATAGCGCCAATTCACGACAATGTCATCTCAGGGCATGACATTGACATGATAATGCACTTTTATCTTTCACGCAATGTGAATTGGTATCAGTTTATCAATTTTCACTTCAGTATATCAGTTAGGCACTGTGCTCATCCAGTGGTTACTATCCATATTATTTCTTAACTTTGATTCATGCAAGCTTTTAAAACATTTTTGTATCTGTCTGTGCTGCATATCTCTCCCCACCATGCAGTCCCCTGCTGTACATTTGTGTGCATCTTATCTAAGCAGTACCGTCTTCACAAAGGCACAGATGTTGATATCAGCTCATTGCATCACTCCTTTTCTCCTGAAGACAGGTAAGAAAAAAGCAAGCGCTATAAACGGAGCAAGAATAAATCTCTTTTTTTGGCCTTTGTTATTATAATTCAAAATGGAGACAGTAAGGCCTAGCTGCTAAAAATAAAAAGCACATTCATAAAACAGGATTCAAAATGATGAAGATGAATCATGCATGGGTATTCATTTCCAAAGTTAGAAAACAGATTTAACAAGACTTTGAACTAATATATCAAGATTTTACATTGGATTTCTCAATATTTAGAATAAACCCAGTATCAAAAAAGTTGGGACGCTTTATAAAATGTAAGTAAAAACAGAATGCAATGATTTACAAATCTCATAAACCCATATTTTATTCCCAGTAGAACATAAACAACATATCAGATGTTGAAACTGAAACAATTTACCATTTCATGGAAAATATGAAGTCATTTGAATCTGATGGCAGGAACACATATAGTTCCAGGGTGATGTTTAGCATTGTGTAACATCTCCTCTTCTTTTAACAACTGTCTGTAAACATCTGGGAAGTGAGGAGACCAGTTTCTGGAGTTTTTTAGGAGAGAAATGTTGTCCCATTCCGGTCTGGTTCATTGCTGGCTTTTTGTTTTCATGATGCTCCAAATATTTTTGGCTGCAGGTCTGGACTGCAGGCAGGCCAGCTCAGCACCCAGACTCTTCTCCTGTGAAGCCAAGATGTTGTGATGCAATATGTAGTTTAGCATCTTGCTAAAAATCTGCAAGGCCTTCCCAAAAAGAGACAGTGATTTATGGAAGTGTTCCAGAGCCCATGTTGTATTTTCCAGTAAAGAATCATGCCTGTTTTTAGTGTTATGCTTCCTGAGGGCCTGAAAGATCACAAACATCCAGCTCTGACCTTCAGACATGTCCCATGTGCACAAAGATTCCTCCTGATTCTCTGAATCTTTTGATGTAGACTGTGGGATCTTCGAAGTATTTGCAAATTTACTAATTTTTTCTTAGATTGTTCCACAATTTTCAGATGCAGGTTTATCCCAGATTGGTGAACCTCTGCTCATCCCTACATCTGAGAAGCTCGCCACTCTGACATGCTCCTTTAATACCCAGTCATATGACTGATGTGTTGTCAGTTAACCTTATTAATGGTCAAATGTTCCTCCTTGTTCCAACTTTTAGACGTATTACTGCCATCAAATTCTAAATGAGCTATTATTTTTAATGAAATGGTAAAATGTTTCAGTTCCAACATCTGATATGTTGTTTATGTTTAATTGGAAATAATATATCAGTTTCTCTAACTTTGCTTCAATTAAACTCTGCGCTCTAGATCGTCAGATCATCAGGCTTTCGACATTCCTGCAGCCACACTTTCTGCATTTTCTTTGTTTCCTTCCAGGTATCAGCTGAAAAATAACATCACATTTTCGTGTGTATTCAGCCTTTTTCACTTTGTTTGCATGTCTATTAAATCTATTAAATCTGTTAAATCTATTAAAAGTCTCTGTAAAAACTAGAAATGATCTATGACAGCCTGTAGCAGCTCAGAATAATGAGCAACACCACACAAATGAGCCAATCCTAATCAAGATTTGTGCTCATTTAAGCACAAGGCACAACAGGATGGAGGACAGAATCAAACATGACACTTTAAAGCTATTATTTATTACACAGAGCGGCTGCCCTCAGGTTGAGTCCTGAGCTCATTCAGAGCTGCCAGATACTTTCACATTGATGTTGGAGTCTCTTCTGTTTACTTACAGCCACCAGTAAAATTATCATTCTCAGGGGATTCTCCATGAAATAGAGGTTGAATAATTTTAGAAGCAGCCATAGGTTGGAAATGTTTTTCTGTCATTTTATGTTTTCATGACATGGTTTTGTCAGTTTCACAGTCTTGCAAGAAGCCATTTACAATAGTGAAATTATGGTGTGTGGCTCAAAGGTGAAATTTTTATTTTGACAGGGGCCAATAAAAAGAAATTTTTAAAAAATGGGTACGTTAATCAAAACAGAAAAGTATTTTGGTGAGCTCATTTGATTTAGAACCAAGCCTTAACTACTTTTGCCATAAATAATGGACTTGTATATAAAAGAAATAAATTCTTTAAGTTTTGGTTATTTCAGAATAAAATGTATGCATTACAAGATGAAATAAAGCAGATGTATTTGGTCAAAACTATAAATATGTTTTTTTCAGCTTCTTTACACCAAGAGTCAGCTTTCCATAGTATATTTCCACATGTATATTCCTCAAGTGATAGGGTCATCACAACGTGGCTGGGGGAGGGGTGGAGCAAAGTCATGAGATATGTAAAAAATTACAAATGACATGAGGAACCAACTTGGTTAAAAAAAGTTGTGGTTAGATTTAAGAAAAACTGCTTGATAATGCTAATCCTGTCAGAGTGTGGTGTGGGTTTGGAGACAGGAGATGGGCAGATAAAGGTGTCAGATAGTTTATTAATACACAACAAAAAAAAGGCACTGCTCCAGCAGGTTACACGAACAAACCAAAAGAATAAACAGAGAAACAAAACCGGACTGAAGGAAAACCTACAATGTAAACAAATAAAAGACAAAGCAATGATGATGACCTGGCAGAGAACAAAAGAAACCAATAGGTATTTATACAGGAAGTAAACTGAATAGAATATAGAAGGGGATAAACCTACAAAATAAACAGAAAACAAGGATAGCAACTTAAAGACCCACTCCTTAACTTTCCGACTTTTCTGGACTCATTTGATGGCGCAGTGAAATCTATTATGTGCATTTCTAGAGCCATTGCAGGCCAGCAGCATGCAAAGGCTGAGAAGCCGCACAACGTAACTTTTTCATTAGGGACGCTGCGTGACGTTGCAGCCGAGTTTCCTTGTGCGCATGCGTTACGCGCTAGCAAGCGGATGTAACCGTCCGTTTTGAACGCGCACCTTGGCGGATTCAGCAAATACACATTAAAAGACATTTTCAGAAGGACGGAGGAAACAAAAGAGAGACAGCAAGAGATAAGACAAGAGTCAAGATAAAACTGTTTTGTCTGGAGAGCTCACAGTATCCAGGTGGGGTGGTGAGGGGGACAGTTCAAGTAGCAAAGTAGCTGTACAAGCGCATTTTGTTGTAACATTTATTTGCTCTAATTAGAAAAACTCGATACTAGATTTTTCCATGTTTAGGAAGTGATTCTTTTCATGGCGGTTAAAAAAAAAACGGATTGCTTCCCTGCCAAAAAATATATAAAACATGCCATTTAACAAGTCATTTTGTGTACCCTAGCTTGATTTAGCATGCTAACTTCTGGAAATGGGAAACATGAAGTGAAGCGGGAATCAATACCAAAACAAATGTAAAAATCTATTTGGCTAGTTTTTTTCTGTAGCCTAGCTTGATTTGGCATGATAATATTTGCAAATGGAAATAAATTTGAAGTTCAGCTGGAAACAGTTTACAAAAAAATATAAACCTGCTAATTTAGCAAGTCATTCTGTATACCCTAGCTTAATCTGGCATGCTAACTTGTGTAATTGTCAGTTAAACAAAGTACAGCTGTCGTCTGATAAAAGTGTTGGTTTTGTACACATTTGGCTATGTAACAGAGTCGAATAAAAGGTAATAAAAGCAAAATAAATTATATTTATCATCTTAAATCAGAACATAAAACTTAAAACCCTGTTGGATTGCAATCCACTAATGATATATATTCTAGAGAAAAGCCACTGAAATAAACCTGTAAGTGCTGAAAGAAAGCACTTCAATAATTTAGTTGAATAAATCTCACTCAATATGAGGGGGGGAGGAAGTGAGGGGATTGTCACTGTCAGTGAAATCATCCTTAAGGAACCTTAAATATCTGTAAAAAACATCATCTCTAACCTGTGATCACTTAAGATATTTCACTGAAACGCAGATGTTCATTATGCTAAAGAAAAGGTCAAAAGGATCAGTAAAATCTGAGGGAATAATCCCCTGGGCACAATGAACATATATACTGAATTTCATGACAGTTGCTCAAAAACCTGTTGAGATATTTCACTCTGCAGCAGATGACCGCTGCCATCCCTGGGGGGAAATATTATTATATTATAGACGCATTTCATCCATACCATTTCTTGTTTACCTATAGCAGCTTATTCTCCTGAGTACACTTAACAAAGAAAGTGGGGCATGAAGTGTGACCCCTCGGTGGAAAGTGGTCATGACATCTCCTCTCTTGCCTCAGCCAACCAGGACAAAGTAAATATATGATTTGAGAATCTGTTAGAGTTTGAGTCCAAACAAGCCATTTCCCAGAAAGGAGGGCTGGATCACAAACAATCTTAATGAGAGAGAATAAAAACCTTCTAGTTAACACAAATAAGAAACAACCCCCCTCTTATTTTTAGGAAAATTTGAGGCAAAACAACTAACTACCCTCCTACCATTCCCTTTGTTCAGGCCAAAAAAGGCAACCAAAGCTTTCTGGAAGTTGTTTGTTGTTTCGAACTTGGGCGTATGCTTTCATTCAGCTCGTTAAATACAAGGTTGCCAACTCATGTAAAACACTGCTGTTTGGTAAAGTCTTTTTATTCGTCTTTTTATGCCATTTAAGATTTCTCCATTGAACAGACGCAGACATTTCTCAGCTGAACGCCTTGTGCTGCTGCAGAATAGATGCCAAGACGAAGAATAAATAAGCACCCCATTTAACACACCTATAACTGTATTTGCCACATTCATCATCATCATCCGTTTTACCTTGAAGCGAGCACTTTGTACAAGATGCAATATGTGCACACGCCAAAGCCCCAGACACGAGCCCTGTTTTGTATAAACAAAGCCGCTATGTCGATGTTTGTTTCTCCTGCGGGGAAAGCACCAGACCACAGTGACACTAAACCTAGTCGACTTTAAGAACAAATGGCAGGAGGAGAGCATGTACACTCCGCCAAGGTCTTTTCTGCCCCTGTGGCTGCTCACTGATCGCAGATGATAAATGGCTGAACATGGCCAAACCCTCATTTGGCTCTCACAGCATCAGGTGATAAAAGTGGAGCCCTTGTCAGGGATGGAGTGTGCTCTGCTCTGCAAGGACAAGGCCTTACACCCACGGAGACACTAAAGGAGAATGGACTTTATATTCACTGCAGGCAGGCGGGAAACGCATTTGGAGAATAGCAGTGGGAATTCAAGAGATGTGCCACGAAGCAGCTTTGTAGCTGAATTTAAATGGAAGCATACGCTGCAGTCATACATGAAGATGGAACTGCTGCAGCTATTTATAGTGTAGCTCATCGTGGAACCTGGATGTTAAACCTGCTTATCTGCCTGGAAATGATCAAAATTTAACATTGGGAGTAAAAATACATCCATTTTACAGTTGAACACTGTAACATCATTCCTGACTTGTTATGGATTAAATATTGGAGCTGCTGAGGTTATTTACAGCCACGGAGTCTGCATGAGGCAGGAGGCCACTTGGCAACTGCAGCATATTTTTGGACGATTAATTATCTTAGTGTGCCTCACTTGGCTAATCACTTATCAAAACGGGGATTCTGCATAATGCAAATCTACTCTGACAAAGTGAAAAGGAAAAAAAAACCTGATTAATTAATGGAAGCAAGCAAACAAAGAAAAAGCCACGGGTAATTATATTCAATCAGTATGCAATCGTAATGTTGTGCGTCTCAATTACAGGAATTCAATGCCCTCATGTCTGTAATCACACACAGCACGTTTGAGATTTGAGCTTCATCGAAAAATGCCCACCCAGCTTCTTAATACAGCATGCGGCCGTTGGAATAATTGATTTGCTTTAATATGATACAAGGCAATCGAAAGGGAAATTCTCAAAGGAAATAGGACTGTCATGTGCCTTCAGTTCTAATATAACATACTGTTCCTTCACCCCAATCTCCTGATCTCCAAAAACTAATGAAGTTGCATTTGCATGCAGACTGACATCACATAGTGACACACTTTCTACTTTCTAGGGTATCAAAATGATCATTTTGTCACCACGTATCTATTTTTGTCCACGCCATGTTTAAAAAAAAACATTTTCCAAGGAGCTGAGGGAAACAAATGCAACAAAGAAAATCAGGGGTCGCAAGTATAAATGTGAGCACTGTAACCATACCAACGATGACGAGTGACACAGATGTGGTGTGAAGGGATGCAAAGTCCTCTTTCCACACACGGTTCTGTACAAAGTGGCTAATTTGTTCCTGAATCTGTTTATTTAGCAAACTTAAACGTATTTGGGTTTATTAAAATCATAATCAGTGTCACCTTTTTGTAGTTAGGGGAAAGAATCCCTGTACACTGGCACAGTTTAAAGTTAGTTTATATAAATTCAGACTTTTAGCTTGTTTTTCTTCTATAAAAAAGGTATGCTGACCCATTTGCACAGCAAAATGTAAAAAGTCTAGCAATAATCAAACTATGTTACAATAATATAATATTATAACACAATTTTCATTTATTTTTGTATCTGATAGCAAGAAAATAAAAACTCGAGAGCAGCATAGTGTCCCCTAATTTCATAAAATAGTCTTAAAACTACAGGTTTTTACATTTGAAAAGGTAACAAAGTATTAGAATGTCTTGGTGGTTATTTTCTCACAATCACAGATGTCTTAATTATTATAAACTACTTGGTTAAGTTGAGCATATAGAAGTAAAACTTGAATCTCAAAAAATTTTGTAAAAAAAAAAATGGAAATAAAAACAGGATGAAAATATTTTAATCTTACATTCATCCATTTTCTCCCTTTTATTCAAATGCAAATTTGCAAAGGCAACAGGTTCAGGAGGGATATGTCCTTCTCCCCCAGCATCACTCTCCAGCTCATGAGTCCTACACGACCCCGATGCCTCCCCAGGCCAGACGGGATAAACAACTCCTCCAGCTTGTTTGTTTCCCTGTCTCAGACGGTTTGTATCTCCAGGAATCAGCACACTCAGGCCCTCACCTTCCTCTAAACTAAACAGAATTTATCCAAATTGGAAACACCAAATACCACTAGCATATATGTGAGACACGCTTAAGAACAAGTCGAATTGTTCCATTTTCTTTGTTCTAATAAACAAAATGTCTCATTTTAATGTGATGAGGAAAATGTGGATATCCAAAGATGTGGATACAGTCAAACTCTAATACCGTTATTATACCCAAGTTCTTAAAATATTTGATTTGAGACTGAATAGGAGTAAAGTGATTGAGCTCATGAATACATTTATATTTCTATATTTTAGCTGCTTTATTGATTTGATATGAATGGAGGTGTTTGTGTTAAATCAGCATTTGTCATATAGACCGCTGGATCCTGACATGAATCAAACTGAAATCATATTGTGGGAGAATTTGTGATATTGGCAAAGATATAATTGTTTTTTATTGAATCGATTTACTGCGTTAAGATTAAATTAAGTGTGACAGTGCGGTCGTGTCACTATGCCTCCGATTGATCATGCGCCCTGCCCACAGGGATATCCCTTTGGCTGACTGGTCAGCGCACATGACTCTCACCCAGGAGGTTGTGGGTTCAAATCCCATTTAGACCCTACTTTATCCTACCACATTAGCACCAACCTCAAGTTTCCTTCATGCAGGTAGGGAGCCCACCTTCTTCAGACCAAGCCATAGCTTCAGAAGCCAAGGCAGAAATACATTACTTTGTCACATGTGATCATTTACACAATACAGAGTTATTTGATACTTTGCATCCTTTTCAGAAGACTGGGCTTATCATTCACTCCCCAGTTGAAGAATGTGTAGCCCAGTTTGTGTTGATGTGTTTCTATTTCTTAATAGTTTAAGCAGAAAAAAGATGCAGGTTCCAAACATGGCTACATGTCTGCTGATGGTCGTACAGAAATATAACAGCAGCAGATCTGGCGCAGAAATCCTGTTCTGCAACATACAAGTCAACATTTTATTAATCAGATACAAATTGATCAATAGGTGTGGGAGAAGAAAAATCGATCCATATAGATATCGCAATTTTTTAGTTAAAAAATTTTTAGATTGATTTTTTTGTCAAAAAAAGTTTCGTTTTTCTTTTGTTGTCTTGTCCAGCATGACAGCAGCAGAATGATGGTCTGGCTGCTTTGCCAAAAGGACCTTTTTTCCTAATTTGAATGCGTCATTTTCAGCTGGTTCATATGTATCGCTGCAGAATAAATCTTAAAAACTGACTCACGTGTCATGTGCATTTTTAGGGGAAATATGGCTCCTGATATAGTCTGTAGAGATCTTCATCATTGAACTTTTTCACATGGTCTGGTGTTTAAAAAGCAAACAAAAGATCACAAAAATGGGCAATATTGAAGATAAGATATTTATTTATTTATCTCTTGAAAGGGAAATTAACAAAAGAATAATAGCAATTTATATCAAATCGACACCCAAAAGAAATCGTAAAAGAATCAAATCGGGAGGAAAGCATATCGTCCTAGCCCCTCTGATCATTGTGTACCTGCAATATTTACATTTTAGGCAATCTATACAATTAAACATAAGTTGTCTAGTTGTACTTGCAGTTGTTTAAGGGTAAACTTTAGCATTGAGGTGATACATTTCTGTATGCCTGCATGTTATTCTACCCACTATTCAATACAAAGAGGGTAGGATCTTAGTTTGCTTATCATAATGAAATATCACTTTGTCATGAAAGAGGGAAACTTTATAATTACTTTCAATTTGTATGGATTTTCCATTTATAATCATCAATTTGTGAAAAATAAAATGAACATCTTGTATGATTTTCTGCCAAAACTTACATCATTACATCTGAGTACTTTCTATTACCTGCTTAACTCAGGTAACTTAGGTCATTTTTGAGATGTAGTTAGAAATAAGTTGCTCTAACCCAATGATAAGTATATATGTCTATTCCACAACTGGCACTGATCATGTGTCAGCCACCAGAATTAGAATGGACTTGTTTAACAGTCATGTGTGATGATTATTGCAATTATTTTTTTAAGCCATAGGTTTTCCTGCAATTATTCAGGTCAATATTAATGTCAATATGTCAATTCTCTAATTTACCTCCTGTCACTCCGTATGACATGGCAAATATTAACCATCTGCCTTGGCAGTGTATGCGGATACAAATCTATCCGATCTGTACACTGAAGAGCCGATTATAAATGATGCTTAATAGGCAGTCTCCCAAAGCTTTCACCAGCTGGAATTTCCATAATTCATTATCCTGCAGGTTTAATAACTGTAATCATAATAATCCTCGGAGTACAGTCGCATCAATCAAACATTCATATTTAAAAGGGATGTACGATTCCTGTTAACAGGTGTTTATTATTTTCTGATGGATGGGTTCAGAAAGGGTTCATTTGTCTTCTGTCAAGTTGGGTCCACAATGGAGGGAGAAAAAGGAAAATGTGTCCAAGTGTCATGGTGAAAAGTATAACAGCCTCTGAAGAACAATATGCATATGGCACGCGCTTTGGCTGAATAATTTTCTAATAAATGCCTTTATTTACATTTATAATGGTTTTCAGTGCAGAGCAGACGGTCAATAAGCTGTATGTACATGTATTTGCCATTACTTCCTCAAATTTGAGTAAATATTTGCCCATAAAGCCTCGAAATACTCTGTTAAGGGAAGATTAACTGTAGGTATTGCAAAGCATATCAATTGGACCTCAGAGGAAAAGATGATTCGAGTGATAATTTTCATGAATCGTCGCCATTCTGAGCAATTCATTTCCCCGGCCTGATTACACTACAAGGTCTAGTGTTACGACCCCTATTGGGTCTAGGCGTAAAAAGGGGTGGCAACACAAACTATCAGAGACATTATTAAAAAAGGTAAGTGATTTATTTACAATGTGCTAAACTATTAAACAAAACCCAATATATACACAAAAGAAAGAGTCTCTGAACAAAATGGCTAAACAAAAGGAAAACTCAAAACATCCTGTGACAGGAGAACAAACCACTAAATTCTAACAACAAAACAATCCAAAGTTCTCTAGTTTACAACAAAACCACAAAGCAGCTCTGAGCAAGTCAATGTGGCAAACTGTGCTCCCAATTCACACAGCTGCCCTGAATGAGGGTTGTCAGGTGTTTATATGGTGATGGGCATCAGGACTGGCCAATTGGAGAGGTGTGGGAGCGGAGGGCGGCCAATCCGGTGTAAGTGTTTGATGGGAGGGTGGAGCAGAATGATGATGAAGCAGGAACTGAGGAAGCAAGCCAATTCGGAGGAGCAAGGGCAGAGTTCATTCACTTAAAGGTCCTGACAGGTTTAACCCTAACCTTTTGGCTTTCAATTGTCTTGAACCTGAAAATGTGCTATATAAATAAACTTACCTTGCCTTGACTTGTGATTTTAATAGCAAAACCTTAGAATGCGTATAGACACGAAAAAGTATTTGAAATGGAGTACCACGGTGGATCAATGTGCGAAGAAAAAAATAAGCAGCATGCAACAATGTGCTGATCAGTTAGACCTGTAAATGACCTTCAACTAAATAAGGACAGAAAATAAAACATCTTGAAATGGAAAGAAGGGAGAGAGGTAGAGATATCGCATTGGTTGAAAAATTATATGTGAGGAAGGGAGCAGTGAAGTTTGAGTTCAGATTTTGAATAGTTTGTCTGTATAAGTAAAAATTACTTCAAAGAAAAACTGCACACATTCATCTAGGAGCTGCAAATTGTGAGCAGTGGAAAAAAAAAAAAAAAAGAGCCTCCCTCGTGAGAAAATGTTAATGGGAAATTTTCTAAATTAAATTTTTGGATTGAAAAACAAAACGGCAATTCTCCTCTAGTAGACTAAAAAACAAAAAAGGAGAAATTTTGAATAAAATCTAACATAATTTGTCTACGGTGAGGATTTAGATCACTTATTACCAGTATTCACGCCTGAATTGCAAAATATGTTTATCCACAAAGTAGCTCCTCAAGCTAGACATCAGAATTATGAGATAAGTGTTAGTTTTATGCCGAGTAGCTCCATGTGTGTCCAACTGCAACCAATGGGTATAAATCATGTTATTCTAACCCTAAACATGGTTTTTAATCTAACATTTAATGGGTGGAAGAAAGGTAGAAAAAAGTAACAATGAAAGTACAAAAGTAAACAGCTTGCACTCCAGCTAGCAGTTTCTCACTTGAAGGTTGGGAAATTAATATCATCCACTTTCCCAACCTGCCTCCTAATAAAAGGCACTTTTGTCCAGGTTTAGAGTGGCAATCATCGACAATAATATGTGGCACACATGGACATGTGGCTACATCTACAATAGAGCAATGGCAGAGGTGCAGAAGCAAAACTGAAGTACTGGACAATTTCCAAGCCTTCATTATAAACCTGCTTTGTGGGTTATTGGATTTATCCTGAGCATGTTGATTTGTTTCCTAAGATTTTTTTGGGAGGACCGCAGCTGTTTGTTGTGCAGAAAAGCATTAAGGCAATCTTAAATAAAACAAAAATTTGATTACTGCTGTTTTGCCACCTGTATAGATGGTGCATCACAGGCCCTCGCAGAGACACTGTAAATAGGTTTCCTGTAATAATGACCCATTCACATCACATTTGATGCATGGATCATAAAAATGTCAACATAACAGCCCCAGGCCGATTCATAATATCCAAGAGACAATATGAGACACCAAATCTTTGATTTTCTTTGTTTTTTTTCCCCTTTAAAAACTGGTTGAAAATATGTTTTTGTTTTTACAATTTTTATTTGTACATGCATGTTAGTATATCAGAGGGCTTATTCTTTCCATTTTCTTATATATACACACCTCTGTGTCCTGCAGTTACTATTGCTGACCTCTCTGAGTGATGCTATTTCATCTGAACAAACAGTTTGCTCTCTGAATCACATAAAAAACATTCTAACAGTATGATAATCTCACTTAAGTTGCCAAGAAATGTTCAATGTGTTCAATCCTTTCGTAAGGTATTGCATTTCACACTTTTCATCTACAGAAAGTAAGATCATTTTTTTCCCATACTGCTTGGAAACTGACTTGCTTAATATTGAGGAATAACCTCCGTAAATAGTTTTCCTTTTATAAGCTTCACCTGTGATTGTTATCTAAACAGAGGATAAGCAACACAAGCTCCACAGAAAAAGTAAAACCCCAAATGTATTCTACTAAAAAGGGACAATCTAGACGTGACACAAATGAACAACTACATGCCAATCTCAAATATTCTGTTTTTAAATAAGATCATTGAAAAAGCCGTTTTTTTATCAGCTAAATTACTTTTTAACCCGAAACAACTGCTATGATGTCTTCCAGTCAGGTTTTTAACAGAACCACAGCACTGAGACGCTCTAACTAAAGTCATTAATGACATATGTTTGAATACAGACAGTGGAAATATGTCTGTCTTAGTTTTACTGGACCTCAGCGCTGCATTTGATACGGCTGACCACAACATATTACTCAGACGACTAGAGACCTGGGTGGGCCTCTCTGGTACTGCATTAAACTGGTTCAAAACATACTTAGAGAACAGGAAGTTCTTCATGTCAATAGGTAACTTTACATCTGAGCAGACAAGA
>JBBBVU010000024.1:4441024-4453493 GCA_037177055.1 Atherinosoma microstoma | reverse complement strand
TACATACATACATACATACATACATACATACATACATACATACATACATACATACATACATACATACATACATACATGTGCATATATATACATTCATTTATTCTAGCATCATGTTTCTCATCCATCCATCCATCCTTCTTTATTCCACATCCACCCATTTTTTCTCCTTTCTCCCTCTTCCATCCATCCAGTCTCTTTTCCTTAAACATGCACCTTTCCCTCCATCATTCTTCACATCATCCCTCTTCACATCATTCATACACTCTTCGTGAATCCTTTGGGGGAGTCCATAGGTGGTTCAGGTCAATGACCTCCTGAGATGGAAATCCCACTCTGAGTCTTCTTTTTCCAACCCATGATGTTTAGGATGAGCCTTATTAACAACAGGACCTTCACATTAATCCTTGGTCTTGTTTCCAGTCCTCCTTCTTAGTATCTTGTACTTTGACTTTTCAAAGTAATTTTTCACTAGGTGCAGTACTACAGAATTCTGGGAAGTTAGAAATCAAAATGCAAAGATTCGATTATTTGCAGTAAACCCAGATCTCTTACTTCTGGGTGACTGAGAACATAAAGTATAAAGGAAAAGAACTGAGAAATTATTTCCCAAGTCCCGAAGCTGCCTTCATTGTCCTTGTTTGGATGTCCACTGCAGTTATTTTGTTCCTCCTTGAGGCTTGTTTCGGGTTAGGACAAGTTAACCACAAACAGTGTAGTCAATGCTGCCGCCGGCTGGCCAGCTGTGTGAATGAAGTATGCAACAAATCATATTGGGAATAGGAAAAGTAAATCCTGAAAGACTGGATAAATGTGTCTCTGGCTTTACATTTAACTTGCAGTATTAGGCAATATTAATGAAGTAATTAATCAACCACCTGGATTGTAGATGTACCCCAGGGTTTATATTTCACTCTTTATTAAAAGAGCCATTTTTGTTCTTATTGCTCAGCTTTCCAGCAACCTGACCCAATATTCACCCAGCGGAGCAAATACCTTTTCAATGGAAGCAGATGGATAGAAAAAGTTTAACTTCCAAGTACAGAGGTGATCCCACTTGATGTCTCAGGAGATTCTGGCAGTTAAGACCCCATTCATCACTGGTGGTGAACTTAAACAACCAGCTGTTGCATCAGTCCCTGCACTGACTCGAATTAAGATAAAGTCGTGAGCATATCTGAAGGAAACTTTGACAGTTCCAGCAAAACTGTGGGTATACTGTGTATAGCAAACATTGTTTTTCATGGCTCTGTTTGAGACATCAGCAATCTGCTGCTTTTCATCTAGCTTCTGACAGTTTGTTGAATTTTTTAAGTTAATTTGTTTCAAGTTTCAACATTCAGCTCTATGATCCTGCTGTCATTCAGCCATTCAGAAATACTTGCTCATGGAAGTATTTTTTTCTCCCACTCAGTCAGAAAGAGGTCCAGCAGGGAAAGAAAGCACTAAAATTATGAGACAGAAATATTATACAAATATTTTAATGTGTTGCACATGTTATTATTCATATCTGTAAGTGAAGGATGAGAGTGTTTTTTCTGCATGTAGACAAAATTTGTGAGTTTTTTAGTTAAAAAAAAAGCCTACTTTTCTCTGATTAGTGTCCTCCAGTGGTCTGATTAGGCTTTGTATACAATTCAGCATTAGCTCAGCAGAAATAGAGCTTTTTTTCCTATGCAGATGGACATACATGCAGGCTAGTAAACACCTAATGAGGCAGAGCTGTCAACACTGAGGCTATGAATTGAAGGAAATGCTGACCAAAGTCAAGCTGGGAGGAGACAGTTCTCACAAACAACACATTTTACATTAAAGAGAATAAATGTAAGGCAAAACTAGTTTGTTTGTATACAGTGGTGGATCTAGAAAATTTGACATTGGGTGACAAAGGAGGTCTAGACAAGGTGGCATTAGTTGCTTTTACATTGAGCACTTTTGATCTGATTGAACTTTCAATCAGCAAAAAATCATGTAAACACATCCGTTTATCCAAAAGGCCTCGATCAGGAAGAATTTTCAATCTGATCAAGAGGGATTGTTTAACCTTATGATTTATTTTCCACAATATTTTTTTTTCAGTCATGTTAGCAATTATACATGACATAACACACCATTTTACTCTTTTTAAAACATTTGTTTAAAAAGAGTAAAGAGTATAGAAGCAGAAACAGCAATAAGATTGAACCTTAATCGTATTTGAGTGTCCATAATCGAGCTTTCTCACTTGCTGCCCCTACACTCTGGAACTCACTTCCCACGGACATACGTACATGCTCTCATCAAAGACTGTTTAAAAAACTGATAAAAACACATCTTTTTAGAGCTGTTTTAAATAATTTTGATAATCAAATATACTCTTTCTTGTTTTGTGTTTTATTGCTGTTTAAATGCAATTGCTTTTTTGCTTTTTTTTATTCCTTTTTCCTTGCTGTAAAGTGTCTGTGAGTGTCTTGAAAAGCGCTTTATAAAATAAATGTATTATTATTATTACTATAATCGTAACAGAACAATGTCAAATGGACAGAAACAGACAAGGTAAACAAACAGCAACAGGAAAGACATCATCATCATCATATATTCAAGAAAATATACACACAAAAAAAGTAGTTGCACATAAAAAGTTTTAAGACCCAATTTAAAAGAACTAAGGTTTGGATCAGATTTAAGGTTTTCTCTTGGTAGTTTTTTTCCCAGATATTAGGAGCGTAAAAACTAAATGCAGATTCTCCTAAACTACCAGAAAGGATCATTAACAAAGAAAAACAGGTGAAAAGCGCAGACAACAATCTTTATTATTTAACAATTAGTTTCACTGAAACACAAAGTGAATCTTTAAACTCTGTAAACTAGAGCATCAACAACAGTACAGACACAACCAAAGAGCAGCACAGTGTGTCTCCCATTTTTCTGATACTGTCACTAAGTGGAAGCAAAAGGCTGAAATATATACAGTATATGTGCACCTGCAGGAACTGTGAGAACCAGAAATATGGAGGTATGCCCTGTCCCAATATAACTATTCTTGAGTTAATCCCACTCAATGACAAAAAGACATGGATAATGCATCTCATGTTGAGATCTGTTGTACAGTACAATAGATTGTACAGATTCACGAAGCATTCAGGTTTGGGTATGTGATACCTGAAGAAAGTGTTTGTTATCGCGTTGCTGTTTCAAATTTTGACCATTTCACTACTTTCACTACTTCATTACTTTATTAGTAACTTTTATCTCAAGTATTTGCAAAAAAAAAACATTTATTCGTATTTTTCTTGTTCAAAAGAAAATGCAAAGAAATATTTCTCTCTTGCTTTTTTCTCAGTGTGAAACTTAAAGGGTTCTCTGGCTGTGTTTTGTCTGCTCTGGTCATCCTGGTTTATAAATGCCTCCAGGCTTTCTTTCCTGAATCCTCATTTCAGTATTATGGCCCCTGCCTGTGGAACAGGTCTGTGATTGCTCTTGCCTGGCCGGCTGAGGGTCCCGTGCTGCAGCCACGGGGCTGTGGTGGGACCCCGGCCTGCCCTGGTCTGGGTGGTCCTGTGGTGGTGCCCTCTGTGGTCCAGGGTGGGGTGGCCCCTGGTGTGGACGGATCCCCAAGATATCGTTTCCTCACAGCAGCGTCAAGCCAGATGTTTATGTTTATTTTACTGATTTTTTTAATTTAATTTTTTTTAACCTTTTTCTAGTTAAGAGAGACAGTCACAAGGGATTAGAGTTAACTTTTGCATCTTTGTGTTTGTGTGAATGTGTGTGTGTGAGATTGTGTATGAAAGAAATGATAATGTTTGTGTTTTTATATTGTTGTTATATTTGGTGTGTGAAGGCTGATTTTATTCTCTTTTATGCATAAATAGTTTTTAATATGTAAAGCACTTTGAGTTGCCTGAAAGGTGCTTTAAAAAATAAAATTTGATTTGATTTGATCTTAAGCGTGCTGTACAAACACAACCACACTGGTTGACTTTCAACAACTCCCGTTTGAGGATGAAAAGTGAAATGTGACTAGTCTGGTGGACGAGGAGGACAAGGTATCAGGCTGTTGTGGCTGTGTATGGATCTTCCACACCACTGAGGTCCCTGAAAGAGTAAAATGAATAAAGTGTAAAAATGGTCAATGTGTGTTGTTTTAGCCTTCCTACTGTGGGAGAGTCCAACCATCCATGTTTAGCTGTGTTGCCCAGAAATGCGTGATCCTTACAAGTTATACCTCATTGTAAAGGTTACTAATCAGGCTTACCAACGATGTATAATACAACACCAATAGGTAATGTTTGATGGAGAGAAATCAGTGACCAAATACAAACTTACTTAAATTTTTTTTTGTGCTAACTTAGTTTTCTAACAAAAATTGGACTTTAAAAGACCTTGAAGAAAGAATATGAAACTTCTTTTTTCTTTTATTGAGTCAGACAGATTAAATACAAAAGGTATATCATCAAATGTGATGTTATGAGGAATTTTAGCTACACACACACACAGCTAAGAAGTTCGGGTTTCATTGTTAACGCACAGAACTGCCATATTTTACCTTAAAAACTATCAGTGTTTAACTAGCCAATATCAAGTAGTTTCAGACATTCTATTTTTCTAATCATTTTTATGTGCGTCATTAACCGTTCATGCCACTTCAGGGGGTTAAACCTGTGAAATTATACAGTAATTTGTTATTCTTGACATGCACCCTGTTATATAAGCCACCCTTGATTCATATTTATTTAAGAATTTATGCATTGTCAGTATATTTTGTTACTTTATTGAGTGTCAGTATGTGGACATTAAAACACAGATTGTTAACCCCCTCCCCCGCACTCGTTCCACATAAAACTTGTATTAAACCTGCATGTCACCCTTTACAGTACATCTTTATTTGGCCACTGTGTACTTTCCGGTCAAGCCACTCATCTCTCTGTACAATTTAACTGCCTCATTTCTCCACCAAAAAACTGTATCTATCACATGAGTGATTTATATCTTCCCCATGTGTTTTTTTTTCTCTCCTCTCTCTCTCTCTCCTTCGTCTGACTTTTCTGGCAGACTGAAATTGCTTTATTATTCCCCCAGAGTTGGTCAAATCCCCCAGCAGCTACAAACTCATCACCCGTCACTGGCTCTTTGTCTGAGAGGAAATAAAGTGTCGGGATTTCCTGGGTGACAGATTTGTGTAATCGTCCTTTGTCCAAGCTGGAGGAACAACTCAGTGGACACATGAGGGGAGAGGAGGAGAAAATGGAGGGAGAGTGAAAGAAGATGGAAGAGGGTGGCAGATCAGTCTGTCTTTTTAAGTGAAAATTGAGTTTCTTTGAAGGGGGTAGTGAAGCTCCTAGACCTTTCCTTTTTGGAACCTGAAAAAGAGAAAGTCACCTTTCTGTTGATTGAACCCAACGTGCTTTGCAGACTGTGTAAAAAAAAGAAAGATACCAGGATTAACTCTGAAGGTACCGAGTGATGCCCAGCAGTGCAGATCAATATATGCTTCTGGAGATTTATCCTCAGATGACACGTTAGTCTATTCTTTTCTATCCCATATTGACTGTGACATGTAGCATAGAGCGGAGAGATCTCTCTTCTTTCATTATTAGCGATTTAAGTGAGCAGTAATTTCCTACTTTACATAGAAAATCAGAAACAAATCACAGGCGACCATGCTAACGGCTACTCAGGAGGCCATTCAAAGAGCACTTTTAAAAACAACTCAAAAATCTGTTCTACTATCATAGTTGCAGGGACAGCTATATCATGGATTTTTTTCCCACTAAATCAGTTCAGTAATAAATAATTGTTTGTTTCTTTTTGTCGCTCCTGTAAGTAGAGGAGGGAATGTTTCCACACATCAGGATTACGATTCAAATGGCTGCGATGCAATCACAAAGCGATTACTGATGCATCTTTTTCCCCCTGTGTAACTAGACTACTTTCCCAGAGGAAAAGTGTAACATGGTTTTTCATATTTGTTGTGACAAACGACAAAGAAGATAATTTGTTTATTGGTTAATGCAGGACAGCTTCTGTTTCTACCACATAAGAACAAAACATGGAGCTGCATCAGATCCTAGAGGTCTTTAAGTTGACCATTTTTCTATCTGAACCCTTTCCTTATTCTTCCACATCTGACTGCGAGCCATTTCTCTCTGACTATAATATGTGTTGGTTGTGTTTGCCCACAACACCCTGTTGTAGTCTGCTTCCTGTATTTGGTTCATTTTAAGCTAACCAAGAGCTACGTTTGTAGGTGTAGAGTTTGCTTCTTTTTATCTGTATCAGTCTCTGTTTGTTCATTCACACCTCCCCAAACTTATCAGACTTCCTGAGCAAACAAAGCCACCCACAGAAGCCGAAGTACTTCCACATGCTAGCTTTTAATCTAGTGTGTGGCGGTCAGATTTCATGCTCATCCATCTTGTTTGTCATGAGCACACGGCAGATGGTCCCAGGGCTCGACTTCCACATTTTAAAATTCCACCTTTCCAGTTTCCCCCCTTTGTGTTCCTCAACATTATCTTATTAACTAAAAGTTAAAAAATCAATTTATTAACATTTGAACATGGATTCAGAATCATCCTCATCATACAGTATTCAGTTTTCCCTCACATAACTTAGGCTGATGGGATTTGTTTCTGCATTTTCAAACCGAAAGTGCTCTGGCTGCTGTCTACTGCTAAGACATTAGCCTTGTTTCCTCCAAGCGGTCCAGCTCCGTGTGGGATGGGTTGGTAGACATTTTTTTGCATTTCCCCAGGCAAAAACTGGGAAGGGTGTCAGAATATCCGATCTGACCTGTCCTACTTTTTTCTGTTGGGGTCCCAATCTTACCAATCTGACCTTAAAGGACGGAACTTGACACACTGCAGTCCATTCGTTGGTTGAAAGAATTGTCACTTCCCGTGCGATTGAGTAATAAGAATAAAATGTGAACAGCTCCATGTTTAAATATACAGTTTTTATTGTTGTTTAAAGCCACATGCAAAGAATAAACTGCTCTCCTCCTTTGTCTCTGTGTTGCGTTTTTCTTCATTATAAGTCAAGGAAGGTGTTGTGCCACTAAAACATCACGCTGATGCATCCATCGCTATTCATCTTATACCCCACGGTTAAGGTAACGATTGTGCCACGGTCCAAGAGGAATGAGGTATTGAAAAGGATGCTTATGCAGAACAAACAGAGGAGCTGAAGCCAAGTGGCATCTAGGGTTTTAATGATGAAACACAAATCAAATCAAATAAAACTTTATTCATGTAGCACTTTTCATACAGATGCATCACAAAGTGCTTTATCATGATAAAAACAATTATTTAAAAATAAGATGTACAAAACATCAAAGTTCAATAACACACACCTGATCATGCTCTTTTTCACACATACAGCATCACACTCACCCACACAGCGCACACATACAACCCCCACCCTTCCCCCCACTCCTCTTTGCACAAACAAACTCTGCCTTCCAGTTTCTGAAACATCGATGTAAAAACATAACTGGAGGTAAACGTCTGAGGATAAAACATCTGGCTTGACGCTGCTGCGAGGAAACAATATCTTGGGGATCCGTCCAGACCAGGAACCCACTCACCAATGACCACAGAGGACGTCACCACAGGAACCGCCCAGATCAGGGCAGGCCAGGGTTCCTCTATGGCAAGCCATTTGAGCATTTATTCCATATCCTTCATATCGGACATCAGTTTCCTTCACTAGTTTGCACTATGCACAAACTAGTTAACATGTGCCCACATTTCATGGGCATTCTTACCAGACTAGTAGAACACAAAATCCAACTAGTAACTATTTTTCAGCAACTAGTGACATGTTAGTTCAACTAGTTACAACAGAAGCCGTACTAGTGAGGCCACTAGTAGGATCAAATTAATAACTAGTCAGCTTTTTAATGCACTAGTAGGCCTTTGGACCAAACTGGTTGACTAGTATGTTTAACTAGTTAACTGGAGAGCTACATGATATCTGACATTTTAACTAGGTTTTTCTCCTCTAGTTAACATAGTAACCAGCAATTATGTGTCCTAGAATACCAGTGGGAGCCCCAATGTTTGACTAATGATCAAAAGCTTACTATTTAACTAGTAAATGCCAATTTTGATTTTGAGTGTGACTAAAGATGGATTAATAGTTTACTAGTGTAGCCCCAATACTCTTTAGTAACACTCGTGAGAGATATTTTTCTCAGCTTGAACATCTGAGTGTCAAAATCATTACAAGTGTATTACTAGTAAAAAATGTAGCGCTCTCTAGTTTAATTGCATGACATGCAAATAAATAGGTGGGGAAAAGACTCATTGAGGTATCCAATTGGCTCCTCAACTCAAAATTTTAAATGCCAACCAGTCTGATCTACTGGATTTCATAATTGCCCACCCAGTTCATTTACACATGAGACACTAGCTAGCATGTAGTCCAGTGGAACTGCAAATAGTCAACTAGTGGCTGCAAGTTACAGCTTACATGTTAACTTGTGCCAACTAGTGGATTTTACTCAATCACATAGATGAACAATAACTTAATATTTTTGAAGCAACGAGTTTGCATATATTTTTCAAGTAGAGCCAACTAACTACATTTTACAGTGTGGAACTAATGACTAAATGAGCAGCAGGTGAGGCAAGTAAAGTAAAGTGAACAGAACATAAAGGAATAATCTCAGTGAAATAAAACAGGAAACAGAACTCAAAACAACAACAAAAGGACTATAAAGCAAGACTACAATATAACCAAACCTGCAAACCATGACAGGTGGGTTTACTGAAACCAAACCATCCAGTCCCGTGGTGGAAACCAGGGCTTTTAAATACCCATGAGTACTAAACATGGCCCCCTTAAAACCCCAAAATATCCCTTTAACATTTCCTAGAATATGAATAGTGTTTACATTCTTGATCGTTGAATGAGGGTCATGTGGACACATAAAAGCAAACATAGATATTGCAGCCCTGTGTCATGACAAAATATGAAATGATCACACGAGAGAAATCTTTTTAATTGTCAGGACAAATAGAACAACTTTTAAAGTAACATTTTCCAGACAGAAGGACATCTGGTGTGTGTTTCCATCACAGGACGGGCCTCATTAGACAGGAATCCAGGAAAAGGGGATTTTGATGGAATGTGTTAATTTGTTATTGCTATTTCTGTTTGAACACAAGCCGTTTTCCTAACCTTAACTATTCCGTTTTAATGCCTGCCCTTAATCATGTTTGGAAAGTATGAAAAATTACAGTGGCTGAATCATGAAGTTACGTTTCCATATGAAGCAGTTTTAAATGATCAGTGATTGTGATGGGACTGAAACTAAGATATTTGACCTGACCGTCATATGTCTTGATTTACAAAAGAGGACTTTTAAATCTGCTTTTCAGTGTGATGTAACAATGTCATGACATAGTGTTCTTCTGTGGAGTTATTTTCGTGTCTGGAAGCACAATGAAAGGAACACAAACTTAAAAAGCGAGGCACTAAAGTACTTATTTTCAAGCAAGAACTCAATTTCTTTTTATTATGGACAGCAAAATAAGTTGTCTGGTGTCAGGAGTGGTTAGAGGTGAACTGGAACACAATGACTCCTGGCTAAATTGGGCAATATACAGCCGGCCATGACTATCCTACAAATAATAAATGAAAATATACTGAGAAAATTAAATCTGTGGGCTTTCAAATGATTTTTTTTCTTGTGAAAGAAAAAAAAGCTATTTGGACACTGTTCTCTTTATACCACCTCCAGTTCGCACATTAAAGCATCTCGCCACCTGCTGTGTCCAAGCACATCTAGTACCCTTTTAAGCTGCTGATGGTCAAGCGAGCATGTACAAGCAGCTGATTGAAGGGCACCTCCTGGTGCGTGTGCGGGTTGGTAAGTGTCGTCATTGACCAGGGTCCAGGCTTTATCTTTGTTCCCGTAATAAAACAAGATATTAAAGAAATAGAAACCCACAGTTTTTTGAATTTACACCAAGTCAAAGATGTGTACCAATGAGCCATTTATCTCAGAAGTTCCTTGTCTGTGATATGTAGGGGAGCAGAAACAGATATTTAGAAAGAATATTCACAAAGATACACATCGCTTTTACCAACACTGCGTGTACTTGCAGCAGAGATATGGAAATGGGTCTGAAAAGAGGTGCTTTAATTAAAAAATGCGGACATATTGTTGTTGATGGTGTTAGAGTAACACTCCAGGGTTAGATTACAGACTTCCAGAGTCGGGAAGAAGAGTGTGATGGTGCTGGTTAAGTGGGTGATCAGCTGACATTAGGTTGATTTACGAGCACAGATGCAGACAGTTCATTTCAATAATGACCACCACAATCTACCAACAGCAGTGCAAATTGGATGAGGTTGCAAACAAGCACACCAGAAGATAATCAGGTGCAAGTAATTTTCCAACACAGCCACTGCTTATTTCTTGTAACCTGACAACCATAATGAGCTGAAAGCATGAATGTGAACAGACTAATCACTTGTAGAGATGTTGAAGATGTTTATGCAAGACTCTTTGACTTTGATTGGAAAAGGCGTTCAGATTTCTCACTGCTTCTCTTGGTTTTGGATGGTGAACAGAGTTCTACCGGCTACTGTATATTACAGCCAAATTCTCGATGAGACGGCTCTAATTTGTTTACTTTTTAAGATGGCAAAAAGAGTAAAATTAGTCCAGTCCAGTAAGACTACAAGTCAACCAATGTTCACTATTAAAGCATTTTAAGACAGTTGTTCTGCTCCTATACAAGTCCTGGTTTTATATCCATAGCATCCTTTTAAGCACAACCTTAAAATTCTGTTTCTGATTCCTTTTCATGGCACATCGACTATTATCCACACAAGGACAGAACGACAGTTGACTGGGGCGGGAGTGGGATTCGACCTGCCAACCTTCGGGTCATTGGATAACCTGCACTACCACCTTTCACTGCATGTAAAAATTTGAGTGGTGTGAGAATGTATGAAAAGTGCATGTCAGAAGCAGTCCTCAATGCATCTTGTGTCCTGTAAATGGACTGTACTTGTAACCACTCAAAGTGCTTTGACACTACATGTTCATTCACACAACACATTCATACAGCACCTATATTAATACATACTTGGTGCTTGGTGTAAGCATTCATACACCCGATAGGCACATCAGGAGGCAGTTTAGGAATCAGTGTCTTGCCCTAGGACACTTTGACATGTAGTCAGGGGGAATCGAACCGCAGACCTCCTGATTAGTAGACAACAGCTCTAGCCAATTCTTACCCAATTCTAACCAGTACCTATGTCATATCTCAAAATGCAAGAAAGGGATATGTGCATTAAGTTGTGCCATTAGGAAGCCCTGGACATGTATATGTGTGTATGTAATAATTGCAATATTATTGCAAATAATAAAAACAACCCCAGATTCCTTTTTAAAACAATTGATTGTTTAATCAACACAGAGATTAATACGTCCTCCATGCCAGCATCAGACGCTGCATGTGAGGACTTTGCAGACCACTTCAGAATTAAGATCAGTGCTATCAGATCCAACCTTTTATCTCAACGACATGTTGATCTTAACAGATCTGAAGCATTGTTCTTACCAGAGGAAACACTGGAGAGTTTTGTCCTGGTTGATGCAAAGATGCTTGTTCGAGTTTTCTCCGACAACCTGCCTTTTAGACCCCATTCCCACATCTCTTTTAAAAACATTTTATGGTTTCTTTGAGCAAGAGCTTTTAAACATAGTTAATTGCTCTCTTCAGACGGGTGTCTTCCCATTTGCCTTTAAGGCAGTGGTGGTGAAGCCCCTTCTGAACTATATTCTTGATAACTACAGGCCCGTATCCAACTTACCGTTTTTAAGTCAAATGAAAAAAAAATTGTTTTTGTTCAGTTAAACGAGTTTCTGAATAAAAATAAAATCTTGGAAGAATACCAATCTGGTTTTAGGACAAACCACAGTACCGAGACAGCCCTTTTAAAGATTGTTAATGACCTCAGATGTAACCTGGATGCACAGAAACCTTCTGTACTGGATCTGCTGGATCTTAGTGCAGCCTTCAATACTGTAGACCACCAGATTTTATTTTATTTTTAAATGGTTTTACTCCTATCTCGCGGATCTACGATTTTTTGTAAGTATGGAAGCATGCTCCTCAGGAATCCAGGAAATCCAGTGTGAGGTTCCCCAAGGATCAATTTTAGGCCCAATACTTTTTAATCTGCCACTTGGGGATGTCATCAGGAGACACTACATTGCTTTTTACAGCTATGCTGATGACACGCAGCTTTATATCGCCATGTCTCCTGATGACTTAGAGCCAGTTAACTTCCTTTTAAACTGTATTTTAGGTATAAAGTCATAGATGGCAGAGAACTTCTTACAGCTCAACCAGGACAAGACTGAGGTTTTAATCATCGGTCCTGAAGAAAAGAGAGAGATCATTTCATCCAAACTGCAGAACTTTAAACCTTCTCGGTGTGTGAGAAATCTGGGTGTTCTTTTTGA
>JBBBVU010000024.1:4405752-4425261 GCA_037177055.1 Atherinosoma microstoma | reverse complement strand
CGTTGCTAAGATGGCGACGGTTGGAACCTCCCAATGAGCTTCTTTTCAGCTCTTCACAAACCTCCCGGATGGTCTGTTCATTCTATTTACAGTCATTGGCCTAGTGTGAGTAATGATGGATGATTTCTGGGGTCAGTATACAGTGTTTGATGCATGTCGGTGCTCCGAGGGGCTGACCTCTTCAGAAACCAGACATTGTAACTTTCCAGGGGCGGATCCATCTCTCATGAGATCATGTGACCTGGAGTGTTTTGCTTTACGCTCCCCCTCTATAAACACAAAGAACTCTGCTTTGTTCTACTTTTTCTCCTCTTCCATCTAAAGTTTGTCATGGTTGAACGAAGCAAGAAGGTGAAAACTGTGTCTGAGGAGGCCAGAAAGAGAAAAATTGTTTAATTATGAAACAGTGTCGTGTAGCCTGTAAGAAGTTACAGGTTTAGCACCCCTAGTGGCCAAAAGTTACACAGTATCCCTTTAAAGCCAAAAAGAAATTGAGAAATTGCATAAACATTAGAAAAGTAGAAACTATAAACAAAAGCTATATTGAAAATATATAAATATATCTAAAGATATTAAATAATACTTCCGTATTTTCTATTTTAGTCCTCAATTTCTTTTTCTACATTTATTCCTCTTTATATTTCCTCCTTAAGTTGGTTTTACTGATATTTTTTAAATATATCTTTGGCTCTCTCCACAGCCAGCTTTGAGCCTGGCTTCAAAGTCGGGCTCTTGATAAAGCAAACTTTTCCCATGTTTGTCCAAAGAGAAAATCTCTTTGGAGTTAAAGATTTTTCTTTTGTCATTGGGTGCATCATATGTTACGTGTACACAATAACTACGTAGTATTTGGGCTTTCCTGTGTTAGCCCTGAGATAGACTGGTAATATGTGGTTGAACAGGATAGAGTGTGCATACACAATGGACTACAATTCTAAAAATTAAAGAATATATTTACTATTAATCTATTTACATTAAATATATTTTCATGCAGTTTATATTTAGAACCATATATAGAACCATGATATGTATCATGCATGTTTATAATTTCCCTAAACAAAAAGTTGTTGCATGAGTTGACCATTAGTTATCATTTTCATAACCCTTTATCTATAATGCAGCAATATCTTATTAAAGCTTTTGCCGAGGATTGTGCTATTGAGGCATGAATAATACAAACCAGAGACTCCATGTTTGAGTCATCATACCCAGAACATATTTCTATTAATATTCACGTCCATATATTGTGTTAGTTTCCTTGCATAATATTATAAACAGCGAAGAAAATTACATTTACACAGTCAGTAATCCACCCATAGCATCATATTGTTAATTGAATATACACTATGTATATCTAAGTGGTCTTTAGTAATCTTAGATTAGACCATCTGCAGTAAATATTGCTGTAACGGTTAGCATATAGCATATAGCAATGCATGAGTAAGCTAATCGTTTGGCATTTGGATGTGAATATTTATGTAAATTTGCTCTGAATTGATGAATGTTTTATTTTTGTTGTCTCCTGCTTGTGATATCATTCATCAATCATGAAAAAGTGAAATTGATTGCTTGCCTTTGTCATATACATACATGTATGTACATTTCTAAGAAAATATCAAGAGCACAAAATTGCTTTATTTGATCATTTTTCCTCTGTTTATCGTTGCTCTTTTTTCCATCATCTCCACTTTTTCCAAGTCTTGCTGGTTTGTGTGTTTTCAAATGAATTTTAATTGGGTGGCAGAAACTATTTCATTGTGTTCCCTCTATGCACGGCGCTCCTAATGTGCTCCCATTTGACATTTTTCTAAAGTGTGCTCTAATCTACGTGGAAAGTCTCAACTCTTGAGTCACATGGATGCACATGACAACACTCCGAGGATGGGAGGCTTATTTTAGCTGCTAATGTCAACACCTGCAGCGCGTCTTAACGTACATGATCCTGCCAGTTCTTTACTGATTGCCTCAGTCAGACATGCCGTGGGTGGTGGAGTGGTATGTTTACACACATATGTATACTGTATGTGTGTGTGCATGTACGACCCTTAACAAGCCAGCAGCTATTTCACCACACATTTAATGTGATGGATCAGCCACACACCTCCAAGCTGCAGGTGTAAAAGAATAAATAAAAAATAAAACGCAAACACGCATCAAAATTCTGTGGGGTTGATGCGATATGACAGGAGAATTATAATGACAGGCAGCTGCTGTCTTACCACTGACCTGGACTGATACAGTACAAAGTAAGACACAGAGTCAGTCAATCCTCCAACTCAGCGGGTTCTCTGCTGAAACTCACAATGTCTGATCCCATTTGTCAACAGCAAAGACAAGACTTTAGATTTTAGGGTCACGGCGTCCAACAGCGTGTTCAAACGTGACCAAAAAAAGGCAGCCACCGCCACGCAGGATGGCTTTACACACAGAACACACAGACACGTGGGTCAGCACCGCTAGTGAGTGATGTGCTTTGGACTGTCAGCGTGACTTACAGTAATAAGACATCACAGTTAAATGTGCTGCGCATGGAGACGTTGTCAACTGTTGTAAGTTTATCCCGGCTGCCACAGAGGCCTCCACATAAAAGCCTTTTGATTTCTCTGTGTACGTCTCTGCTGTGTGTGGGGAGGCAGGCGTAAACAATAAACATGATCAGTTTCCTTATTGTTTGTCTTTGATGCAGGAACGGCCTCCTACTGTCAACCCGACTTCTTTGCTGGCTTTGATGCACGTTTAACAAGGTTATGCCCACTCGCTCAGTATGTTAAGTGGGTGCCACGCTGCAGTGCGTTGTGCACTCAGTGGGGTTTATCATTGACTCTTGTGTATTAGGGAACCAGCCGGCTTTGCTCTTGATGCATCAATGTCCTCCTGGCTGATTACAATGCAAAAACCCTGTGTGCAGCAGTAGTTTAGCCATCATCCACGTGGTGCCTTATAATGAAAAATACAGCTTAAAAAAGAATTTTAAACTATGATATTAAATTGTATTTCTAGCTGTTTAAAAATAAATAATACCATCTCTCTGTTAAAAAGAATTAAATGCTAAACGTGTGATAGAAGCTGACAATTTTCCCAGCACACAGACAGATTAAAGCTTTAGTTCTTGTTTACGCTGCTGTCCAAACTGGGGAAAATATTTATAATCTACCCTTTTTTGGGGGGTAGACTCCCCCTTTTAATGTGTTTTCTCTGGCTGAGAGCGTGGCACTGATAGCACACAGATGAGAATGGATGATAGGAGAGTGAACCTTTCCATGACCTTCCAAGCATTCAACTCGTTTGACTTTGATGTGTAAAGTAGACCGATGAATGGAGGAGCGGCTGTGCTTTAATTTTGGTCTAAATTACAAACTCGGATGAGAGGAGCATTAAGTGAACAATAGCAAGGTGCAAGGGAGCTGTGCTCGGCTCCTGTGACACAACAGTGCCACCTACTGGTGTCTATGTATTATCAGGGTGGACTCTTTCTGTGCCTCGCTGTCTCTGTCTGTTCACTTCAATAAAATCTCCTATACCGAATAATCAAGAATATGTGCACAAATCTGCACATTTACACCTCTGCAGCTCAAAGTTCAACTCAAGACTGAGCTGCATGTATTTTTTTTTTCCCCTTGGATGCTGAAAGCATAAAACCCACCCTCCTCTGCCTCTGGCTCACTGGTGCTTGTCACCTTCATTGGATGGTTGGTTAGGTCTGAGCCTGAGACTTTTATAATCAATTAGAGTTAGGGTTAGCCAATCATAGGCAGAGGTGGGCAGGTCAGGCCCTACATTTGCCACTTTTCCCTTACTAGCCCTGCATCTCTCCAAATAAAGCAAGGGGAAAAAATGGCTTTTGATATATTTAATGAAAAATTTCTGGAAAGCTACCAAAAAATGTTTCCTCTTTAGTTAATCAGGACCTCTGAGAGCTCATTTATAAAAGTGATCACTGGCCCAGAGGATTGAAAAGAGAGAATCGTTTGAATAGCTGAATGGAAAAGGAATAATGACCTGTTCATTTAAAAGGCATAATGATAATTGTTAAACCATCATTTCTGGGCCATTGATGGCAAAATCTTGAACTCGTCTGTGGCTGATGTTAATTTGATGATGATGCTTCCCGTCTGAAGTCAAGCTGAAGTTATGTGGCAAGTGTTAAGACTGGAATATCTTTTAGTGAACTAAATATGACAAAGTACTCTTACAATGTGATTGTTTAGAGCAGAACTCATTTAATTCAAGTGTTTCCTTGGGAGAAACTGTCTGCCATGCAGTGATTTGCTTGTTAAAATCCAACTGGTTTTAAATTCAGTGTTGGCCGAGGGCTTGAAAATCATGGGCAACCAATACTGACTTTCACTGAACAGGAAGTAAGGAGAACAGGGCAAACAGGGGTGTGACTACAAAATAAGACAAAAAACCAAAACACAAGACTTAAAAACAACAACACCTAGGAAACAAATAAAATTGAAGCAAAACCTTTTAAACCACGACAATCAAACTTGATGGAATACATATTCTAAGCTTAATTGGCTCTAGTGGCCTTTATTGATGATGCAGAGAGGACATGAAAGTGCAGTGAGTAGGGAATGACATAAACCAAAGGCCCCCCCAAGGCAGAGACTTGAACCAGGTTTGAGTGCCATGAGGACTTAAAACCTCTCTACATGGGATGTCCACTCAACCAGTTGAAAAATTTGGCACCTCAAAAACTAATATTTCTGTGGGGTAATAGAATATCTTCTTTTTAACATTGAGAATGTTTCTGTGCTCGAGAGTGAATAAAATATCAGTTCATGACACTTGCAAATCATTGAATTTTGTTTACATTTTACTCTGTGTCCCAACATTTTTAGATTAGTTGTAAATCTAACATTGCAAGTACAAGAAAGGAAGAAAGTCATTAAGACTTTAGCAGCCAGTGACAGTGCCTGCCAACTACTTCTCCGGAAGTTTCCCTTTCTCTCTGGTTGCCAGACGTCTAAACTAGGCTACTGTTCCTTCATCCATGAGTGTTTCTGAAGCGTTTGGGGAATTCATGAGAGAAATTGTCCAAACAAGCTGAGAACAGTCCTTCCTCTAATTCCTATTCTCCGTACAGTTCCCGGTAATATATGATTATATGGTAATAAATCACTTTTCTTCTGAGTAACTTATATAATGATTAAAAACACTACGTGTGGTTGCAGGAAAATGTTTCAGACATCAAAGGTGATCCAAATGTGTGACTTTGTTTACATATGACTTTGGAGTCTTTTTTTATTTAGTTGAGTTTCAGGGTACAAAGGAGAGGAGATTTAGGACTTGGGAAGCTCTGTTCGTTGTAATTAAAAACAATGCAATAATTTCTAAAGCTTGTTAATTTATATCTTATTATAACAGGAAATATAAGCCAATTGAATTTGATGGTGGCAACACATCTCAACAAAATTAGAACAGGGGAAACAAAAGGATGGAAAATGTAATTGCCACAGAAAAAACAACTGGAGGAGCATTTGACAACTAAATAAATGAATGGACAACAGTTCAGTAACATGAATGGATATATTAAAAGAGCATTTCAGAGAGGCAGATGTGATAACCAGATGTTCGCCAATCTGCAACAAACTGTGTCAAAATATTGTTGAACAATTTTAGAAATTTTTTTAAAAATTACAAATTCACCCTCTACAGTATATCATATCATCAAAAGATTCAGAGAATCTGGAGGTAATCTTTTACTTTTTCTGTCTGCACAAACTTCTAACTAAAATGTTAATAAATGCTCCACTAGCTGCTAACTTTGTCAACTTTTGCACCACTATTATGTACGATAACTTTTCTAGATTAAAAAAAAAAGAAATCAAAGAGCCACCTGATTAAGCTGGAAATGTCAATAAGATATAAAAAAAAACAAATGAAAAATAGAGAAAAATTAGATGAAAGAAACTAAATGGGAGATGCGCATTGTGTAAAAAAAACAAGTTTAAAAGTTTGGACAGTTCTCCGATGTTTACAAGTGAACAAAGAGAATTCGTTGAGCACAACGTGTTTCCTTAGATCACGTCATCAGTGTCTGTTCACTCTGTCACCCGTGTGTTGGATGTTAGAATACATAATGTGCGGTGACAAAAACCTGTGATATCTCATCAGTGCATGTTTTTCATGTCTTTTTCCTTCCTGTCTTCAGTCAGTCATAGCGTTGCATAACCTTTTGTTGCTTCTTTCCCAAACTATCATCAAACTGCCGTCAAATTCAGAACGAGTATTGCATATAATCATATTTATGAGTTTTCACATTTCATTGTCTTTGTTCTATTTTTCATTAAATATGGAGCTTGAATTATTTAATAACCAAAACTTTCAGCTCAAATTTACATTATAAAGTATCCCAATGTTTAGGGAAATGTAATTATTTAATTAGATTGATTATGACAACTTGAATTGATGGCACAGCTGATCAATTAATGGGCTATTAGCCCATTTTAATCTCCAGCAAAGTTGCTAATAACTTTGGCTGTCAACAAAATAATAAAAATATATGTATAAGTAAAATTCTCCACTTTTATTCAAGGAAAAAGAAGTGTGATCACACCATATGGTATGCGCACAAACAGAATTCATTAAGCTTTTAATTTTTCTTTAGATCACAGCAGCGTCTGCTCTGACTGCTGTGTGCATGTTGAAAGCAGGAATGCATTAAGAGGGATGACAAAACCTGAGAACAGCCAGTTATGTCATCAGTTCATGTTTCTCATATCTTTCCCTGCCCTCGTCTGCCAGTCAGTCTCTGCAGTGAAATGCTTGTCCTCCTCCCGTCACTTTCCCACAGAGAGCTTGAGAGCAGCACACTTGAATGACTGGCGTTAGACTCACACATATCCTAAACATGATGGGGATGCATTATAGATGCCCACGTCACTATGTCACATCATTTCTTGATCTGCATGCATAGCACGCATTTGATCTTCTGCAAGCAGGAATCGCAACAAAAGCAGGGAGATCTGAGAGATATTCAATGGCAGAAAGAGGAGAGTCATGGAGCTCAGCACTAATGAACGCCTCTTTGTGTGGAGGCTCAGAAAGGACGATGAGTTTTGAAGTTTTGTAGAGCGAAGGGATGCGTGCTACTATTCAGATTTGACTTGGCCCATATAATGAACTGCTAATTATATTTTGCAATTAGATAGAACTTTAAAAAGTTCCCCCTCAAAATTTAGATATGTGGAAAAACATTTAGCAGAGTTCTGAATACACTTAACACCTACACTTCTGTGAATAAGCACAAGCCATCTGATTAAATAATCATGATACCAGCAAGACATTTGCGTGAGGGAATCATTGTGTAATTAGAGCAGGTAATTTCTCTGATAGTTGAGTTTTCTGATTGCTGCTGTTTTCATGTCATACCTTTCTTGTAAGCCTCTGTAATTATACGTATCCACGGTTTCCAAAATGTAAAATGACAATAATAACTCAGAGTCCACGATACAGTATTGAGCAACTTTTGATGATGTCTCTTTCAAATAAGATATTGCTAAATTCAGCAAGACAATACCCAAAGATGGGCTGGATTCTTACCTTCTACCGCAGGGCTAGAATGAAGGTGGATGTATTTCATTATGGTTGGTCTGTCAAAAAAAATTGTGTTCTTTTTAATCCTGGTGAAGAGGTGGAGAATAAGCAGTGGAAGAACTGATTAATCTCACATCTTTTAGTGACTATACTGATCAGGTTTGGAACCATTTTAACTATTGGAAAGGAACAGTGAAAGAAATACCACAATATCATCCCAAGATATGCTTTAAGGTGCTACAACTCTGAACATCTTAACTGCAAAGCAGGACCTTATCACAATATTTCTGCTTATTAATGTGGGTTGTTATTTATATCCAAATCCATATGCAGGTTTGTTGATCTATTACAGTTTTTCACAAAATAAAAGAGATGTTTCTAAAATTTTGACAAAATACAATTGCGATTTGCCTCGTTTCCATTGAATGGTGTTTAGCGCATAAGCCGTAATTCTCGTCAAACCTCGTCCTGAGAGACTCCACTTTGAGGACGATGGAGATACAAAACAATGTCTGTTTTGGACCATTTCGCTGTTGTTTGTTATCAAGGATGGCGGCTCTATTTTTCTGCTTATTCATTCGTTCATTTTCTGTACCGCTTAATCCAATTCAGGGTCGCGGATGGGCTGGAGCCTATCCCAGCAATTATTAGGCGAGAGGGAGGGTACACCTTCGACAGGTTGCCAGTACATCGCAGGGCCAACACAGAAAGACAGACAACCATCCACACACACACTCCTAGGGAGAATTTAGAGTGACCAATTACCCTAACATGCATGTCTTTGGACAGTGGGAGGAAGCCGGAGTACCCGGTGAGAACCCACGTATACACAGGGAGAACATGTAAACTCCACACAGAAAGGCCCCTGTTTTGAACCCCTCCCTAGCCTGAACCAGCAACCCCCTCTGGCTCAAACTTTTTCTGCTTAATTATTTGTAAAAAAGATTCCTGTCTCTCCTCGATATTTCTCTATCAATACATCTGGAAAAACCACCTCATGAGAACGTAAAAACTTTTTTGCGATATTTGAGAGGTTTTTTCGAAATGTAGGTGTTTCCATTACCAGATTTTATTGCGATATTTAGGTTTTGCGCAATTCTAGAGGTAATGGAAACGCAGCTTATATCTGATGGTAATTATTCCACGTCTTTCCAATCATCCAAATGATCAGGGGTTTTTCAGCAGATTTTCATTTATTTAAGCACAGGCAACAGTTCAGTGATTAAGGTAAATGGGCTACACTTATAGGGGTTTTTACTAGTCCTGTTGGTCACACAAAGCATTTCTGCACCATAAGCCACATCCACCCTCAAAGCCTTTCTTAATTACAGAATGCAGTGATTTTTCTCCCTCGTGCACATTCCCACTCAACAATAAATGCATCAAAAGCAGAGTGGGGTTTAGTATCTTCGACATAAAGTTTGAACCACCAACAATCCGTCCTGAGCTATAGCCCAGTGGATTTAGAAATGACATGACATGAGTGTGGTGGATCAAAGACAAAACGATACCCAGCAGCCTGGTTTATTGGCTTTTTACTTTTAATAGGTTTTATTAAAGATCACAGGTTAATTTGGCTCAGGGACCACAAATATGACTCACTTTGGTACTGGATTCTTTATACAAACCCAGTTGAGGTGCATTCTCCAGCATCTTGTTGAATGTAGTAGAAACACATCTGGGAGGCCAGTCATGAGCACTGCACACATCGTATTCGGTGTTGAGATAGCAGGCTAATGCTGGTTGGATGCAGTTCCAGTGGATCCTGAATCCAGCCTTTAGCTACAACAGCTAAATGCACTGCACCACGTAAATAGACAATGAAATGTCTATTGGTTGAACAACAGCGATGGCAAACATGAATCACATCAGCTCAGTTAAGATAAGAAAAATGACTGTCAACTGAGCACAAGAAGAATTACAGTGAATGGTTGTTTGAGGAAACTGTTACACAAGCACAAGCTAGCTGCTTTGCGCAGTGTTGTCTGATGTGTGACGTAATGAACTGCTTTGTTTCAATCAATGCGCACTTCCACTGTAATGCTATGACAAGATAATGCAACTAGAAGTTTGCTGTGACATATCATGCAGCATGAACAAGTCTTAAGTGTTCTAATTGATTGCTATGCCACACACAGACGGATGGCCATCCAAATAGCTGCATACATTAGCTTGAAGATTTCTACAGAAGCCAGTGCTGCTACTGAGCCATGCATGTTTAGCAGAATGGCCGGATTGGGATTGTTTCAGCTTTTCTAAAGAGCCTCCCACTCATCTTTCTGATTCAGGCACATCTTCGTCTTGTTTTCTGCAGAAACCAGTGTTTGCGGAAGCTAACAAGGGAGTCAAAGTCTGTGTACTGATTGTGCAAAACAGTCTACAGCGGCTCCTTTATTGACAGGTCAAAGGGCGAAGAGTCATGTGAGGCTGATGGCCATCAGGTTGCACAGCCTCCCACTGCTGTAATGCTGGTCAAAAATGATCTGTTCCTTAACTGTTAAACCCCCAGTGATTACGCCACAGTGTTTTCTTCACGCTGCTTCTGGCAGGGATTTTAAAAGAGAAATACTAACCAGGCTATCTTGGGAATGGAATCAAAGTCATTTATAATCCATGACTGAATTGGGAACATTTATCAAGTCATACTCGTACATGATCTTAATGCACGAATTATGTATTTAAAATCATGTTTTAGAAAAACACTTGTGACAAAAGTCCAGTCCGCAGGGACCAAACGTTAATATAATCAATAAACTGTGTAATGTGGACTTTTTCTGTTTGAAACTACAATTTAATTCAAAACAACTGTTTCTTTGGGTTTTTTTGTTTTTTGTTATTTTGTATTTTTACAATACAAGGACAGTAATGTATTTATTTATTTTTCTTAAGTAGAAGATGAACATACACACAAATACACTCAAGCAGTTCTTCAACAAAATGTATTTTTTGTTGACAAGGAAAAACTCCTCTAAAATAACAAAAATACACATCAGAACTTTTGCAACTTTCCCAGTGATGCGCCCCCTATCCACGGCTAATCCAGCATCCATCTTGCATCCTACCTGTACTGTGAGCTCTCTCCAGCCAGTAAACTTAAAAGTACTGGCTTGTCCCTTGCATGCAGGGAAACCTCAGATCTGGAACAAGCTCGATGAGAGTTTTAAAATGGTGAAGTCCATCTCCACCTTCAAGGCTTTTAGGATTGTTGAGATAGGCTATTAAGACAACCCAGATAGCAGACATGTTTGGGTTGAATCCAGGCTACTTTGGGTACTTATGGCTCAGTGACGGCACTGGCAAGTATTTTGTGGGCCAGAAATGGTCCTAATACAGGAAGCCTTCCTTATGGCAGTTTACTTGTGGGCCACATGTTGTGGTCATGTGGCTCCCACACTCACATTTAGTCTGCATCGCAAGTCAAAGCCAAATTTGGGCCAAACAAAAATGCAAATATTATTGTTCCAAACATTTTTTGCTATCTGGGTGATGCTTTGGTGAGGTTTTGTTATTATTCTGGCAAAATGCATGCAATGAATGCAAAGATGTTTGTTGCAGTAGCTTCTGTTCCCACTTCAGTAATGCTCAAGGTAAAAAGTTCTTTTTTGAGATACTTCACATTCAGCTCATACCCCTGGGCATCTAAACACCAGTTCAAGAATTCTGGGGAATCAATGGGATAATAGTGTGGGGCTGGAATGACATGCATCTGGGTTTTAGGTGTTTGAAATAGCTTCTTTTTTTTCACAGTTTAAAAAAACTAATTTGTTATTACAAAAATATTATATATGTATTATGTATTATATTGATATCATATCATTATATTATTAGAATATTTTGGATGAATAAAAGTGTTTTGCATCATATTCCACCCTGGTTGTAATCACTGTTTCAAGTCCCTCACAGAGGCCTGACACTGTGACACTCCATGTCTCCACCAGATTTCAGGAGATTAAAATTTGAACAATTTTGTGTACACACAAATATTGATGATGAAATCCTGCCATCTTCATGCTAGGCTTGGGGAAGGAGGTAAGACTGCACAATGTGTATTTGCATTGTCTTGCTGAAATTGCAAGACTCAAATTTTCTTAATACTATATCAGTCAGGATTAATTGTTTCTTCACAGTTGAAGTTAGCAGGGCACCAACACACTCACATACCATTATATAAGCTATTTTTTCAATTGAGCTCAAAAACAATCACTTTTACAGTTTTAAAACCACAGGAAAAATCCCCTACTATTACTCTAACATGAAAAGAAAACACACAAAACCACTGAAAAAGATTCATGAGCAAAATATTATTTTATCAGGTTTTTGTAGACTAACATCTTTCCAAAATGTACACAAGCACACTACACCACAATATCATTATGATGGATGAGGAATCGGTTGTTAGGACAGGGCACTTCTGGTGATCTTGATACTCCTCTTGTTTCTGTGCACCTTTAAATGGCCGTGGGGTTGTTGATCTTGCCCATGAAAAGGAAGCTGTCAGTGGGGTTCTCCAGAATGAAAACCAAGAAGGGCCTGTTAATGTTGACTGATAGTGGTACACTCCAACGCACAAGCTCAAGGATGTTTGTAGCCGCAGCTTCTGTTCCCATCTCAGTGATGCTCAGCGTAGCCTTGTGAGATGCCTGCAGAAGAAAAAGAAAGAGCCAGCCTGAGGTTGAATTCAAATATGATCAAAGGGCCTTTGTCAGGATCTTCGGGATGCAGCTCCTGTGCCGGAGAAGGCGCAGTCATTTCTTGTAACATTCCACATAAAGACAAGGGAGAAGAATGCTTGCCTACCTTTGAGACTTTAATATTGGCTTTGTCAGAAATGCCTTTGAAATCTGCAATATTCTCAAAAGCGTTGGTTATGCCCATTTCTCTCAGTGTGTTATCGAGGGAAGCATCAGCAGAGATGGAGAATTTTGGAAAACGCAGGTCCACGTACCTGAGAAACAGAATATTACAAGTTTCACGAAATTAAAACCTGCAAATCACAAATATTTTCCAATAAGTCTGCGTTAATATTCATTGCTCTCTCTTTTACGGTTTATCTTGAACTATTTCAGAAGAGTCTAAATTAAATGTGAATCATACTCCGTAGTTGCTGAGACTCTCCAGAACCTGACGTAGTTTTTGTTGATATAGCCCTCCACCACCTTCATCTTGCCCTCATCAGGAAGCACAATCATCATCGAGGTGTTGCCCTCATAGGGAAGCATGATGACTGTGGTGTGTCTGATAAGGTCCAGGTAGGTATCGTAGTACCCCATTCTTGACATCATGTCCACTTCCACTTTGGTGGTGCCATTTACGTGGAAATCTGCTTTGTGGGTTTGTTCATTCTCAAAGGGGTACTTCCACTGTCCTGTATGGGACATAAACTTATCAATGCCTTACCAAAGTTTCGGAGAGTAAGTTGTCGATTTGCAACCTGCTTACCTTTGAAGTAGACATAGTTGATCAGCACCATAGCTGTTTCACGGTCCAAATTCTTCACCAAGTCTTTGATCTTGTTCTGGGTTTTATTCGCAATATATGTGTTGATCTCACCTGCAGCCTCGCCAGGTTTAGAGAAGTCTATGTTCAAGATCTCACCAAAGTAATAGTGTCTAACATCATTCAGGAATTTCTCTAAAGCGTTCAGCTTGGAGCTCAGAGCCACGACATTGCCAACATCCAGCTGTTGGTTCTCATTGGTGTGCCCATGCATGCGGAAGAGATGCTCATAGGCTTCGTTGACCTGTGTCTGGCTTAGGCTGCTGTAACCCAAGCTGGAGAACAGCTGACTGTGAGTTTCACCGCGGGCGCCGGTCGACAGCATGGACAGGGCGGTGGAGATGCCCAACGGTGAGTAGAAGATGTTGTCTCCAGGAGCCGCCTTGGCATTCAGGTTTTTGTAGAGGGCAAAGGCAAAGTCAGTATTAGGAGAGGATAGTTGGTGGTCGTGATGGTCAGCGACGGTAACAACCAGCAGCATGGCTGTCATTACACCGCTAGCAAAGACGCCACTCATCTTGACAGTCTGCCAATGATATTTCTAGCCAGAGGAAGTGAGTTGTACAATGAGTACAATCAGGATTAGTCAAAAGAGTATTTGATAAGGAATACAAAAACAAAATATTGGAGAGAATTATAATTGGAATACTAAAAAAGTTTGTGGCTGATGATAAAAGATCTCAAATCTCTGCTTTCAACCCTCACAAAATAATCAAAATCATAAATCACCACAGGTTCACTCCTAAACTTTTTAAATCTTAACTTCTTCAACTTCAGTTAACATTCAAAATATTAAAGTGGAGGCTAATGCTTACCATTAACGTCCTCTTTGGCGCAGGTGGTAGACACTCCATTATATTAAGCAAGTGAGAGAGTCAGCTGCCAGTTTAGTTAAACATTGACGAGAACCAACCCCCCTATTCTGTCCTGGGATAACTCCTGATCTCGCAAGGCTGTCTTTGCTCATACAACAGAAAGGCCTCAGTATAAGGAAAAATCTCCAAGCCAGTCAGTATTCCTGGTACACAACCACACTCGCTAAAACATGCCCTCGTCCCATAATTCTTAGAATAAGTCACACAGTAGATTTCATGGGCCTTAGTTAAAAAAAATATGAAGCGTGTAATTAAAATCTGGCATTTTAAATCATTTCCCCTTCAAACCCCTTTGTGGAAGAAGACATCTAACTAGCATTGTAAATTATACAGAAAACAACCAGCAAGATTGATTTCATGATACTTGACAAGAACAAAAAAAACAATATTGTGTCATTGGTAGAAATGTCAGTTGGGTCATAATGTAATGCTTGTGTCATCCCCAGAGCCCTGAGGTCATATGCAACTACAACCTTCCTCAATGTGCACTGTAACAGATGCAAATCCTCTTTTTACTGTCACTGTCAAAACCACTAATTCCACTGGGCATCATGGCATTTAATGACCAGAGTTTATGGGTATTGCAGGCATCCATTATTTAGTTCTTTCTGGTTGAAATAAAAATTTCATATACAACCACTGAAACTTGGATTTCAGGCATCCATGATTATATTCATGAAGTTAAGAAGATTTTGTATCGGCTGTAGAAATGTTGACTCCCATTTCAGATACTTTCAATCACATTCCTATTATTGTTTGTTTTTCATATTAAATATCTGAAGTTAAGATAATAGATGTGAAAAACTTGACATTGGATTTCTAAACTGGGAGTTTCCTTTGTGAGAAAAATACACTGCCTGGCCAAAATTAAAAAGAAAGTTGCCACCTGGATTTAACAAAGCAAATACAAGCCTACTCTTGGATAATGACAACATGGGTGATTATCTTTCAGCTGGAAACAAGTTATTTAACCCCAAGTGTTGCAATGAGCAGCTTCTCATTTCCACACATCCTGTGGTTGTGGAAAAGATGTTAGTCTGTTTAAAAAGGGTCAAATCCTTGGCGTCAAGCAGAGAAAACATAGAAGGAAATGCAGAAAATACTAAAATTAGGTTTAAACTGTCTAACGCATTATTACAAACTGGAAGGATAGTGGGGAACCATCGTCTTCCAGGGAGAAATGTGGTCAGAAAAACACCTTGACTGATGAAATCAGATGGTAAACTAGAAGCACTCAGAGAGCCCAGACCTCCGTCAGGCCATCGCAATTATTTTTTTTGCCAATGATTGTGGGCATTAGCTCTAATGTCAAAATGATCCCCATCTCCCCATAGTAAAGAATCCTTTAAAAAAAATTAATGGATCTAGGTAGTGATCTGGATCACCCCCAAAATCTATTAACTTGTTCTTTGTTCCATTTCTGAGAATTCCTGAAAATTTAATCAAAAACCGTCCATAACTTTTTGAGTTCTGTTGCTAACAGACAGACAGACACACCAATGCCACAGAACATATGACCTCCATCTTGGCGAAGTTAAGAAAAACAACAACAAACAAACACCAGTAGAGCTCAGGGCTATGTTTAATAGTGAAAGTAAGAACATTTTCACATGAACAATGCAAAGGGAACTCAAGGGACTGAACAGCTGTGTAGCCACAAGAAAACCACTAATCAGTGAGGCTAACCAGAGAAAAAAGCTTCAGTTTGCCAGGGAGCATGAAGATTCTGGAGCAATGGAAGAAGGTCATGTGGTCTGATAAGCACAGATTTACACTGTTCCAGAGTAATGGGAGCATCAGGGTATTGCTGCAGGTGGTCAGGTAAAGGTTCAGGTCTAGGTTCAGCAACATGATGTGCCCAAAGAATGAGGTCAGCTGAGTACCTGAATATTCTGAATGAGCAGGTTATTCCATCTTCCCTGATGGCACGGCCATATTTCAAGATGACAGTGTCAGGATTCATCGGGCTCAGAATGTGAAAGAGTAGTTCAGGGAACATGAGACATCCTTTCCACCAATGGACCGGCTTCCAGACCTGAACCCTGTTGAGAATCTTTGGGGCGTGCTAGAGAAGGCTTTGCACGATGGTTGGACGTTGCAGGAGCTTCTAGAAACAATCCCACAGAGAATGCCGCTGGAATCAACGCTAAAGGTGGTCCAACGAAATATTAGAGGTGTGACCTTTTTCGGGGGGGTGATGTTTTGGCCACAGTGTGTAATTCTGAGTATCTAAAGTTGAAGTCAGCCTATAGACCCTTTTCGTAATTTATCCACACGTCATGCGCACATGTGCATTAACCGCGCTGCAGGGCAGACAGCTAAGCTGTTCAGTGAAATAGCCTATGTGTATGTCGTTACTGAGGAAATTAGAGCAATTTAAGACAGTTGGTGTGAATTTGAGGTGCATGTGTGTGAAAGGAGACGCAGACAGACTGGAGAAGTGGCTAAGAAGCTAAAGCTAGCAACGGAGTTTAAGACTTGACTTTACGGGATTAAAATAAAGGTTTCCAGCCGGAGTTGATCCCTGATACTACCAAGACGCTGTACACCTAACGTACAA
Source organism: Atherinosoma microstoma (assembly GCA_037177055.1). Lineage (NCBI taxonomy): Eukaryota > Metazoa > Chordata > Actinopteri > Atheriniformes > Atherinidae > Atherinosoma > Atherinosoma microstoma. The sequence continues at coordinate 4,408,788 of JBBBVU010000024.1, read as the reverse complement.
CGGTTTCGGTGAGTTTTCAGTTGGTTAGATCTTATTTTCGGAAATGTATGTGTCTATTAACAAGCTAATGAAGCCTCGCCCTTCGTTTGTTAAACGGGGAGAAAATTGGTAACTTTACCTAGACTGAACCCTAACCCTAACCCTAAATCACTTGCATTCTATTTTTTGGATATTATAAGCCTGTATTTGGTGACATTAAACAGTTTTTCTGTTCTTTTGCACCTTCCTGGTCGACATGAAAGCTGCCGCCTCGTTAAATTGACCAATGCCAGAGATTTTAGATTTTTTTTTTCTTTTTGTTTCTGGTAATTTTGTGTGTATGCAATTGAGTAAAGTGGACTTTTTCATGTATGAACTGTCGTGTGGGCCAAGGCCTTGTCCCAATATTCGCACTTCCGCCCTTGTGCCATACGATTGCGCGTTCGCGTTGAGGGTTCGAGTGTGTAGGGTGTCCCGATTCCCCCGAGTGAACGTTCGCCCCGCCCCTTTGCGCCCTCAGTCCACACTTTGGCAAAGTCTGTATCTATGCAGACTTCGCCGAAGCATTTTACCCACAATTTATTGCTGCATGTCCTCTTTGAAGCAAAAAAGTGGGAAAATGGCGATGTTTGGCGATACAGTTCCTTTGCCGTAAAAATATCTTGAAGTATTGAAATATTTCCTCTTTTACTGGATGTACGTGTGTAATAATATTCGAAATTTGCCTTGTTACTTTGAAATATGCTTTAAATATCTGAGAGTTATTTTACTGATATGTATCTATATTTATTTACGGATATTCTATGCTAACAATTGAATCACTTGTTGTTTTCAACCAGTCAGAAAGCAGCCAATGTAATTATTTCATATTCATTGTGATCATTTTAAGCAGGAGAATAGCAAACACAACCATCTGTGCCGTCATCATACATGTCGCAGAAATTATGTAATGGCGCAAGCTGATGGCGTAACCATCACTGTCCCAATTGTGCTGTTTTCCCACCCATGTAACCTGCGCACTCGAACCCTTACGTGCACTTCTACCAAGTGCACACTTCCTAGAAGACCATAGGGCGTAGTGTGGGTATTGGGACAGGGCCCAAGTTTTGTCACCCCGGAGGAGTTTGGTCGAACGTGGACGGCTGTGCCTGGTTTCCACTCTCCTGCATGTGTGCAGTTGCAGCAGAAGGCGCGCACAGAGACATCGGATGGCGAGCCAAACCCATGGAATCTGTTCCTACGGATGCTGAAAGGATCCTAGAACACTCTGAAGAACAACACATGGTTTGACCTTTTCCCTCCATGCACTGCACCCCTGCACCCCTAGGATTGTGGATAAATTTCCTTTTTTCTTGGATTGAAACTGTAAACAACTGACCTGTACCACCAGAAAACTGGACTGATATTTCTTATTGTTTTGTGTTATACTGGAAAAGGTACACATTTGATGACTTGAAGTGCTCTAGCATGTTGGAATGTGAATAAATCATTTTTAAACAATTGCTATTATGTGATAATTAATATTGATGACCATCAGTTGTGGCAAATGAAATGCACGTCATAAAAGGGAATTCCCTGTTATAAATATTAATGATGATTGTAACATTAATCAAACAGCAATTTGTTTTGCAATCAGCAAAAAAAATAATTAATTAAATAATCATACAATTTTACAATAACCCAGCTTGCTGGGTTTAAACAACCCAACTGTGAAGTAAATGTAAACCCTGACTTGGGTTATATGAACAACCCAATTGTTGGGTTGAAAGAATCAACCCAATGTGTTGGGTAAATTTATCCCAGCGTGTGTTCTATCCAATATTTAACCAGCACTGGGTTAGAAAACTACCCAGATCGGGTTGTTTTTAACCCAGCATTTCTAAGAGTGAACGTAAACAGGGAATACATTTTTACCGGTTTCCTGTTAAAAAACACCAGTTAGCTGCCTGGATTTGTGCCATCGGCTGTGTAAACTGGAAGTTTGATACCCCAGCCCCCCATATGCAGCAGAGACACACTTCATCTCCAGTTGTCCGTCTGATGACTGCAAAGACATGGACTATAGACCGTCTGTGGACATGAAGGGAAGTGGAGAGACCTGAGTAGGAGGCAGCACGAGTCCATTGTAGTGAAATTGTCCAGGTCTGCACCGGCGTCCACCATGTTTACTGCTATTCAGTGGAAGCGTAACCGACCCACTTATTCAATAAATGTATTAACTCTACACTTGAATGAATTAGCATCATTCGCTATGTTTACACGGACAAATATGTCATATAATAATGAATTATTGAATCAGCAGGTCAGTGATGCTTCCACTGAAATGCAGTAAACATGGTGGACGCCGGTGCAGACCTGGATCATTTCCTGGCGACAGACTTGCTGCAGCCTCCTACTCGGACCGCTGTCTCTTAACTTTCCCCTCATGTCCACAGACTGGTAATAATCCATGTTTTTCTAGACAACCACAAACGAAATGAGCACTGGACTTCGGCTTCCAGTTTGCGTGGCTAACCGCACGAATCTAGGCTCCTCGCTGGTGTTTCTTCAGAGGACACCGATGAAAACTTACTCCCCGCTTACGTGAATTGTTTCTTCTTTGACTGAAACAGTCAAACACTCAACAAGTGTCTGGCATTGTTGTAATTTTCCTGGTAAAGACGAGTCTCTATGGGGATTTCAATTGACATCCAAAACTCCAGGACTGATGTCTCAGCAGGATTCATACATTCATCTTTAGTAGACTAGACTACTACAGGTCTCCCTAAACTCAGTCAGCTGCAGTGAGTCCAGATTGCTGCAGCTCGAGTCTTCACTAAGACCAAGAAACTGGACCATATAACTAAACATGTTTTATGCTCCTCACATGTGGAACCAACTCCCAGAAAACTGCAGGTCTGCTGAAACTCAGCAGACCTGCAAATAGCTTTGGATTTACAAAAGCTATTTGCCACCTTTGCTACCAAAGAGAAGAGGGTCAGCATTGGTAAACACCTGGAGACTAGGTCTCTTAGAACCACCGACCAGGTTCGTAACCTTGGAGTGTTGATAGACTCA
>JBBBVU010000024.1:4368098-4380508 GCA_037177055.1 Atherinosoma microstoma | reverse complement strand
GGCACACCATGCGGTCAGACTAGGATCAGACCACTATGTAAAGAAGGAAGGTCCTCTAGAAGACAGGGAGTGTTGTGGTGTCTGGCCAGAGAGCTGGGAGTCAGATTTCAATTACAAGTGTATCAGGAAAAAACTGAGAAATTAGCAAATTTAAAGTGTCATAATGTTCACACACTGGACTTTGTTGACCTGATTTGCTTGAAGTGGTTTTGTGTTTTTGGTTCAAAAGTTTATTCAAATATTAAACATAACTGTATTTTCTAGAGAACAAAAATCACAAAAAAAGGCTCTTATGATAAAAAAAGATTAATTAAAAATGATCAACTAACAAAGAAAACATTCATAATTGATCAATTTGACTAAAACAGAAGCTCTGAGTAAAACTACATGAACATTTAGAGCATAGATGGCTAAAGTAGACCATAAATGTGATGCATATTATCAATTAAACAGAAACTTTTTGTAAATGATCCTTTGTCAAATCTTTAAAAATGCAGAAATGTAAACACACGTCTTTAAAATTCTATTTTTAGCATTTATACTTTTACCTTTACATATTTACTCCAGACTGTTACTGGGACTAATATTCTACTTCGTCATAGTTACTTAGGACCCTTACACTTTACATACAAAACCAAAGTGCTAATATACACTGTGGCATGCCCAACACTATAAAGAAGAGGAAATCTGCTTTACTTTCACGAACTCAAACAATATTGTTGACATTACTTAAACGATGTCACTCTTGGCAAAATGTTTCCTTTGTTTTTGTTTAGTTTGTGTTTTTGGCTGTCAGGTAAAAAACGGATGCCACAATCGTAAAAAGCCCAGAATAGCAGTCATTTAGACGCAGTGCTGAACAAGGAGAGGTCAAAAGTTTTACACGTTGAGGATCTAGGGGTTAGTCGTCTTCTGTCTTCAATAAGTTGTAGGTTACACATTTGAAAATACATAGCTACTTACATATACTGATATTTATTTACTGTCTGTTCAGTTATTACGATGGTAAATTCTTTGCACTTTTTTAGTTTCTATTTAACATCAACTATGGAGAATTGTTCACTTTTCCTCAATATCTGAAATTGTTGGAAAGTTTATACAATTCATTGCATTGTTTGGCATGTAAATCTACTATCAGTAAATCCACTCCAGTAAACTTTATTAGTTGAGTGAAAACTATTTTCCAGCTCATGACCAAATCTGCAGTGTTCTTAAGGCCCATATTTAGCCTTATATGACAGCTGACTGGGGATAGGTGATCATATCTGACCCTCTCTTTAGCTATAACCCATATTAAAATTAGTTCATGATATTTGGACCACATATGGCCCATATAAAGACGAGCTTTATAACTTTATAATGACCCTGCTCATGATCTTTAAACATCCAGCCCACAGAACACCAGCCAATGCCACTACTAGTTTTCAAAACTGGTCACGATTTAACCCAAATGTCTCTGCTATCGGGGTACTGGTGCATTTTTCCTGTTGCAGAATATCTGAAGGGTTACGTATCAGGTTCATTTCTGGCATCAGGGCCAGGATAAGATGTTTGAGCAAATGTATAGAGAGAAAAGAACCATAAACATGATCCTCACACTAAAATGTTTCATTAGTTCACTATTCCTCAGAGCTGAAAGCTCAGTTTATCTTAAAAAACCATTTTGTCCTTCTTAAAAGGAAGGTCTCTGCTCTTTAAGGTTCAAACAGCATGGTCATTTTTATTAAATTGTTGTTCCGTCAGCAACAAGGGGGAAAAGCTGTAAAAAGACAAAAAAACAAACAAAAACAAAGCAGCATCCTTCACCAGATTTTCTGCATTTACACAGGAGATGGTGGATATTTATGTTTGCAAAGAGCTTTGAGTCAATGCACAATTCCAATTCCACAGTAAAAAAACACTTGAAAGGTGAAAACATGATCTTATAAGAACGTTTTATTAACTGAATGGATGCTGTAATAACTGGGAGGCAGTACAAAACAAAAACACCATTAATGTGACAGCTGACAAGTGTCCGACAGGAAAAGCTTCCCCTGTTTCAGACAATATCCAGCGGCCAGGATTTTAATCTACCTGCTTCAAGAACGGTGACAGTCACTGAGCTGGAGCGTCACCACCGTGGAAAGCAGGAGTCTTCTGTCCAAGGAACATCGCACGTGAACTCCTGAACCTCCAGAAGCCACGCCTTTTCATTCTTTGAGTTGCTTTCTGCAGCCTTGTTGCACCCACGAGTGACAGGTTTCACCAGGGGCGGCGTCACAAGGCTGCACAGATCACAAACACCAAAACAACATACAGGGACATACCCCGTTTTAGCTACATGACTTTAAATCTACACCTCTCTTATGAATTAAAGACCTCTTTTTTTGTCAAAATGGTTGTAATATCAGCTACAATATAACAACAACAAAAAAACAAAGAGGCTAATATAATAAAAAATGCAATTATTTTTTAATTTTGTTATGAAACGGAGACAATAGAGCATTAAATACAACTGTCTGGCTAAAATCAAGAATAATTTATGCCAATAAAAGAAGATAGTATGAAAATCCTTTTGCTCCTGATAGGTGGTAAAACGGGAGGGGGGGGGGCATCTTATTTCCATCACTACATTAGTCAAATGCTTCTTCTCTCTTCTTAAAGCCACTGTGATATGTTGGTGTCTCTCCATGTTTTGGAGAATAATCACAAGGACAAGAAGTAGTTTTAATTTCCCACAAGGAGGATAAAAAAAAGCCTGAACTGCATCATTTCCTCCCCATGATGAAGCTAGGAGCCTCGGCATCATCCTCAGCCTCTTTCTCCTCTTTCTCCTCGTCTTCGCTGCTGTCCGAGCTCTTATCCGCGTCGTCTTTTTTAGTTTTTTCCTCCAGTTTAGCTTTTTTAGCCATCAGCTTCTTCTTCTTCAGCTTCTCCCGCTTCTTCCTGCGCTTTGCGGTTCGCTCCTCGGCTGCTAGCTTGTTCTGCTCCACCTTCACGATATAGTCCTCATCCTTGTCATAGTGCTCCGCCAATTTGTCCAGAAAGTCCTGCCTCTGGTATTCTCTACGGCGGAGGTGCCGATAAACGTGGAACTCCCCGCTGCCCGCACCCGCGCTCGAGCCCATCACGTCCCGGACAAACTCCGGGGGAGCTCGCGGGGTCCATTCTTTCGGCCGGTCCGGGATGGGAGCAACCTTCTCGGGATTCCGCATCAACCGCTCCAACTTCAGACGCTGTTCTTCCGCTGGAGTCTTGGGAATTATCAGAGGTTGCGCCTCTTTCCCTCCAGGTTTCGCTGGTTTGTTATTCTTCTGCATGTGCGCCGCCATCTTTCAAGAGATTCTTCTTCTTCTTCCTTTTTGCGCAACTCACCCCGGAAGTTCTTAAAGGCTCCAACCGTCTTGTTTTTGTTTTATTTATTTATTTATTTATTTATTCTTACAACGACAAATTCTACGGAAATTACGATTATTAGAGATGCAGCATTATTATAGTTCCTGTATAAATGAAACAATATATAATAATTTGAAGAGCGTTTCTTGTGTAACTGATGTAGTTGACGCATACTCTATGTAAATTGACGTGTGGCTTAACCAATCACAAGCCATGTTAAACTTTGAGTGGGCGCAACTGTCCAATCAGCGCCCAGATCTCCTCTCGCATGCGTGAAGTGTGTGTTGACGGGCGACTTTCACTCCGGCTTCCACATAGCTTAATTTGTTCGTTTGTCGCCCTGTATTTCCCTCAAAGCCAAAACAAAAACGAATCAAAGACCATGAACAGTTTAATCAGATCTACAGCCAGTTGTCTTCGGTCCGGTGCGGCCGGTTATCTGTCCAGGCAAGCCGATGTACGCGTGCGCTTGGCCTCGGCCCGGTTCCTGTGTGCGGCGGCGGATCTTCAGAAGGACCTTGGCGAAATGGTGAAGAAAGACAAAGTGGTGGTGTTTATGAAGGGGACGCCGGGACAGCCCATGTGTGGCTTCAGTAACGCCGTGGTCCAGATCCTTCGGATGCACGGGGTGGACCACTATGCTGCGTACAACGTGCTGGAGGACCAGGACCTCAGAGAAGGTCAGTACATGACGTGACCGCAACAAGTTGTCACCGAGTACATGAATATGCACCTTTTTTTTTTTTTAGCTAGAGAAACGTCCTACATGCTGGTTATTAGAAATGAACCACCATTTATATGTTTTTTAACATTTGGCTCTTCATACTAACCTTACATTTTAGTTATTAGTCAACTGTCCCGTCCAGCTTTGTTTATCAGTGGGGTGCAGCATGACCAGAGGGTGTGGTGCATGATACACCATCACAAGCATTCAGCACTTTGTGGCTGCTCCACCCTGACTTTAGGTGTTTTGTCTTGATTGGATTAGAGATTTAGATAATGTTTAATGAGTATTGTTGATAAATCGAGGGAATGTTTTGCAGTTTCTATCGGCCAAAACATTCAAATTGAACTAATTAGGGGTTGAAATAGGGAGCAAATCATTTATCAATAGGTTCTTTTCTAATTTCTAAAAGGGCAATATCCCACAATGCATCACTAAACTTAAACCTATCTCAATTTTTATATATAATTTTAGTCTTTCAAAGCCTTTAAAAACAGGAATGTTATTTATTGCCGATATAAATCCAAAGTAATCCAAAGTATTCTGTGATTATTTTTTTTTTATTTTTTTTTTTAATCTGTCACACCAGGAGTTAAAGTCTTCTCCAACTGGCCCACGATCCCTCAGGTGTACTTCAACGGCGAATTTGTGGGAGGCTGCGACATCCTGCTCCAGATGCACCAGAACGGAGATCTGGTGGATGAGCTGAAGAAGCTCGGCATCAGCTCGGCGCTGCTGGACGCAGAGAAAGAATCCAAGTAGAGAAGCATGAGCTTCAAACGACTGACAATACAGAGGACACATCCATCAAATTGAGAACCAGTCTCTCGCTCCCCTCCCCTCCCCCTCCCCCTCCCCCTCCCCCTCCAGTACACACAAATAATTGCAGATAAATTGTCTCTCAAGGCAGCCAGCGGCTAAATTGACTCAGACTGATAAGTTCAGACAGATCGAACATGTGACAGTAGAGGACTTTCAGCCAGGGTGAAGGAACAAGTGGGTCTCGTCTTCCCAGGGATACTAAAGTCAGTTTTACATTTTTCCTTAAAGCTCTTGAAAGCACCGTTTGGTGCTTCTGAGGAAGCATACGGTGGGTTTATTACCGGCCTGTTTTCCTGCCTGCTGCGGACTAGTGAAGGCAGTGAAGCTGCAGGTCAGAGAAACCAAAGCTGTGAGCTGAAACATAAGATCATTTAATCCAGTTTTTAACAGCTTTAATGCCTTTTAACATCGCGATTCATTGAATTTAGATTTTTGGGGAAAAGTATGAAGGTGTTAATGAAACTGAGAATCCTCTACCTCTGCTGTCCAATTTTTTTTTTTTACATTTTTTTCCTCTCAATCCGCGATCAAACGAGCCTCAGACTAACTCGACCGAGTCAAAGTGACGACAAAGCTGCCAGAGTCACGCCAAGAAAAATGATGTCAACACACTTGAAACTTTCCGAATGCACTGCCTGTAGCTTCAGTACGCTAGCAGGGAGAGCAAAGACGGGGTCACGTTTGCTCTTTCTGCTAGAAAACCACACGCAACATGTGTCACCTGTGTTTTTATGTCGACACCCGCTGAGACGCAACAAATATACCTGGATAACCTCGGTGTCTGTTTTCCGACTGATTTTCACCGCCCATCTGGACGAACGGAGGCAGTTTAAAGTTCGTTACATCTTTCCACGTCTGTGGTTTTTTCTTTATCTGCCACTGAAGGAAAAGAGTTTTTATATATTCCTTTCTTTTGAGTGTTAAATGATCAATCCTAGACGCTCCACCTGCTGCAAACAGTTGTATTATCAGATGAATGTGTAGTACACTGTAAGATATTGTACATTTAAAGCTTATTGTGAAATGTATTTTCGATGCATTTAAACCCTAAATCAATAAAATATTTTGAGACACAGATAAAACCCGGAGCCGGCTCTTTCTTTTTGTAAGCAAAGAGGCTCGCGTGTACGTAACTGGACCAAGTTTTTGGCACTCCTCTTTGTGTTATAAAGTGTCATTAGGGGTCTTGATAGGTGCTTTTGAAATAAAGAATATTATTTTATTTTTTATTAAAGAAAAACCCACAATGGTCATTGAAATAACTTGAAACTGATAAATACAAATGAACTCATGAAAACCAGACGTTGCTTCTGAATTGTTAATCAGACTCATTTTAAAAGACAAACTCGTGGCCTGGACATGAACCATGGCACCTTCTGTAACTTAATGAGACTTCTGCACCTGTCGACAGGTATTCTGGCCCACCAGAACCGTCTCCTCCTCCTCCAGGTGGCATGTTTCAGCTCCTTCCACATGTCCCAACAGGATTTAGATCAGGCTTCATAGAAGGCCTCTTAAGAATAGTCCAATGTTTCTTGTTTTTATTTTATTTTACAATAAACAGAGAAAATAAATAGAAATAATAATGTTTACATTTCATATCAGTTTTGTTGTTTGTAAAAACACGACTCCCCTGAAGCTATATAGCTTATGGATGGGGGTCCACATGCAACATACCTGTCATTCCATACTCATTGTGCAAAAATATTCCACCCAAAATCCATATAAGGCAACTGAATCTCATAACTTTAACTGTGTTTTGGGTCGTTATCCTGTTGGAAGACCTATGACTGACCAGGCAGCTCATTTTGCTCCAGAATGCCTTGAGATTTCATCGTACCCTGCACAGATGGAGCAAAGCAGCCCCCCAACACGACCGAGCCTCCTCCATGCTTCACTAGGGACAGTCTTCTTTTCTTGGCGTGCTTCCTGTTAGCGTCTGAACATGGAGCTGATGTGCCTTGCCAGCTCTGCCTCATCTGTCCAAAGGACATCCTCCCAGAAGATTTGTGGCTCATCAGCATGTATTGTTGCAAATTCCAGTCTCACTTTTTGAGGATTTGCTTTCCACAGTGGCGTCCTCCTGGGTCGTCTCCCATGATGTCCACTTTGGCTCAAACAGCACCGGAGGATGCGATCCGACCCTGGTGTACCTCGACCTTGGAGTTCACCTTTAACGTCTTTGGACATTATTCTGGGTTCTTTGGTTACCGTTCATATTATCCGTCTCTTCAATTAGTCGTCAATTTCCCTCATGTCCACGTCCAGGGAGGTCGGCTACAATCCTGTGGACCTTAAACCCCCTGAATATGTGCAGCTGTAGTCACAGGAGCATCAAAATGCTTGGGGATGGTCTTACAGCCTGTACCTTTGACATGCTGGTCTATTTTCTTTCAACTCTCCTTCACTTTCTGTGGTACACCATACAGCACCGAGACCATATGTCATCCCATAATCTTCAGGCGAATAAGAACGGTGAGTCGTGCGAAAAAGAGAAAGTCCATCTTCTTTCAATTTCAAGGTTTTCAGCATCAGAACATAATTCCTTTAAAGATCTTTAATTTAGGTAAATACAAGCCGGATGAAGAACATGTCTGTACATATTTCACACAAACAGAAGAAGCAGTGGCTTTTCTTTTCCAGTAATTCTGTTGCTGTGCTTGGGATATTTGCCCTGTTGTATGACCCAGTTTCAGCCTAATTTTAGCAGTTCAGAGTCCACTCAGGGACTGCAAGGTGTCCATTTCCTGTAGCTGCAGAACCAGCCCAAACAAGCCCCCGGCCACGGTGTGTTGGTACGAGATGCTGATTTGTGTGTGTTTGTAGAGAGAAGATGCTTTCTCCTGCAACCCTTCCAATCCAGACTCGTTGAGCTTCTTCCTAATTGTACTTTAAATGACCTCTCATCTGGTCTGTAACCCGTTTATCATGACACCATAATATTTGTGCACTAAACACAACTTTATTTACCTTCATGAAAAGCTTCCAGTGATCAAAGATTTGCTTTTCAGGAAAGTCTTTTTTATTCCAAAATAATCCATCTGTATATATTTAATAATAAAAAAATGAAACATAACTATGAAAACTATTGTAAATATGACAGTGTTACATACAAAAACTGCCTCTCAGTCTTTTGTTTCTTCTGCTGTAAAGAAAAAGAAAATCCAATAAAAGGAGAAATAGAGTTAAAACCTATCAGAGGAAAAACTGTTAGAGTTTCTGCAGGAACCGGAGCACCAGGTCTCGGAGCGTGGTTCGCAGCGGCTCGTTATCACAGACGATGTGTGTCCCGTCCTCTTCCAGCCGAATCAGCGCGTCTTCGGCCTGCATGTGCAGAATGTGTCCGTCTGCCGTCTCCTCCACTTTGACCTCTGTGATCCCGTGCTGCAAATGAAACAAAACGTGTAGTTAACTGTAGATGCAAAATAGTTCAACTTCTACAGAGGTTACACAGTTGGAAGTCATGTTTCCATCGGGAATGTTAAAGGAATGATAATCGCATTTCACACCTTTTGCAATGTGGCCAAGAAAGCTTCCAGGGGCACAGCTCCACTTAGCAGGGGTTTGGGGGCCGACACCACTGGGGGCTCCTCTATCATCCGCTTCCTCTTCTTGCTGGGAGGCACAGGAGGCGGTTTGGGCACCGACTGACACACATGAAAACAAAAACAAAAAAAGTCAGCTGACCGCATCAAGTCGTCACTTCTTCAGTGAATTCTTTGATCTCACCTGTAACATGTGCTTATTGTCCTTTGAATGCAACACGGCAGACACGGTTGCCACGGAGACGCCAGGTTTGACTTCAGCGGGCACCAGCGAGTTGGCCAGCTAGGGACCGAGAGAACAATCAGACCAGCAGACATGAAAATTGGCCACCTGTTGTCAGAAGATTTCCATAAAACAGTTTAATATTTAACCGACAGCTAATTCAGGCGCCACATGTTGCCGCTTCCCGCAAACACACCAGAGAATATAAGATATGCGCTTGCCATCTGTCTCCAGAAAGGTACTGATTTTATCTTTCGACACTGGGAGCTGAATCTTAATGAAGACAAGATGAATAAATTCCCATCCAGAGGAATGACAGCTGTGCGTTACCTCAGGCAGTATGTGGACCCGCTCGTAGCGCCGTCTGAAGGGCAGGTTGAGCACGGAGCAGCGTCTGTAGGGCATGGGAGGAGGCTGCAGCTCCAGCATCAGATCAGAGCGGTGGGATTGGGACACGGGAGGCTGGGTGTACTGCTCCGGACACACCACATGGAGGGGCTGCAGGAGGGAGACGGTGGACGAGGATCAGCTGTAGCTTTTATCATGTATAGCTGCATTTAAAACTGCTGTGTTAAACTCTGCAAACAGAAACTTACTAAGATGACAGCTGCAATATTTCAGCTTACTTTTAAGCTGTGGTTGATAGTTTCGTAACATCTACGATAATTTCTCCTTCTTGTGTTTTTACGGGCTGTTCAGACACCTGTAGAGACACACTTCCTGTTTTTGACTTGCACCAAGTGTGACGGGTGATAAAAATCACAAGGGTCAGAAGTGTTTTTGTGTTGTGCCTGTACGCTGAGATCAGACTGCAATGATTGCTGCACCGCAGTGATATTTTAAAACATTTTGTTTGATGTACGATGAATGTAAACTGGTTTAAAGGTGCAGCGTCTAACAGAATTAAATGACAGAAAATGTTTACATACGTCATTAAAAACTCTATTGGTATCTAATCCCTTTATTTAATAACTTACGGTTTTATTCTCTTAGAGTGAACCATTTATATCTTCTTGCTGTGGGTCCACACACACGGGAGCTGCCATAATAGTGCCACCATTTTTACTACGGCGTCTCTGAATGGACACACAAGTCTGTGCGTGAAATGAGAACCCTCCGAGCTAAAACTGGCTTTGTTAGGTGCTAGAGCCCCGTTTGGGATGAGCAAATAAGTAAAGGGAGAGGTGGATCCACGTTTATGTCTGGAAGAATTTTGGCCGCTGACGGCCACCGTCCAATCACAACTGTGCTTGATGTTTGAAGCCCTTTCTATGCCCATCTTTACCACTAGGTGTCAGTAATTCTTACACACTTTTCCTGTTAACTAGGTTATGAACGTAGAGCCTTCATGGGTTTATTTTAAGGTGAAGTCCAATAAAAAATCTGCACTGTTGCAAATGTCCATTTTTACCCCAAATCTGTCTCCTTTTTCTTTTGAAGGACGAAGGATTAAAGTCAGTTTCTCCATTTAGCAAATGGGGTTAATTATCTTGACAAACTGCTCAATGGTGGGAGGATAAGAAGATCTCTCTCCTCTGAAGCCAGTACATAGTAATAGGTTTTTATATGTGTCATTCAAATTCCAGGGTACTGGAAGATAAAAGACATCACAAAGACTAAAAAGGGAAAATCTTTGCCAGGAAAAAAAAAAAAATCCCTTTTAGATACAACAAAACAGAACAAAGAAAAAAACCTGAGTATGATCTGCCAACACTGGTCGGCTGAGTTTACATGTCCGGGCTGTTATAAAGAAACTAATTAGTAGCATTCGTACATGCAAATCATTTCAGTTAGGATGAGGTCTTTGCCTGAAGAAGAAATGAATTAAGGTGATGACATGGTTCAGTCATTCTGTTTGGGATCATCTCAGTTTCATACAGATGGCATCACGTTAGACTTATAATACTTGACGGAGGAGTTTGTGGTCCACTCAATGACTACAAGGTATCCAGGTTAAAAATGTTTCCTCCCGTTACATTTCCAATATATACTAGCAGATAGAGTCTGAGATGAATCTCTCATCAAATCTCAAAGATTAAATGCGTAAATCTCCTCCAGAAAAGTTTCCTTTTCAGGTGTAACCAATAAATATACGAGTATCATCTGCCAACACTGATCCACTGAGTTTAAATCTCCACGCTGGGGCAATAAAGAAACAAATTAAGTTTTAATAAGAAGATCTCTCTCCAATATAAAGAATTAAAAGTAGTAGACTGAGTTTCCTTTACTTGATTCCCTCTATATTGTCCCATTTTCTTTATTTTCCCATTGTTTTCTCATGTTTTTATTATTAAAATCTCTCCTTTTTCTTGAGTTACATGTGCCAATAAACATCTGTCATTTTTGGAAGCCACAGTTAAATTAGATGTCTATTTCCCCAAAAAATGAAATAATGAAATCATCCGTTCCCAGCCTTCCTAATGTTCTCATAATGACAGATTTCCATCTGTGATCAATCTGCGCTGCTTCGTCCATCGTCTGTATCTGATCCAACAAGCCTGGAAGGACGCGTGGATCGTATGCTGGCTAACTTGATAGTTTCATCTCCCGGTGAAGCAGACATTTCTTAAATACTTCCGACCATAATCTAATTGAAAAAGCAACTCACTGATTTTTGGATTGGATTGGAAGTTCTACTCCTATGATGTTAAATAAAGCAACTAAATGATCAGAAACAGACACGTTTAGATTATTTTATGATGATTGCACATCAAATAAAATGAAAATTGTAATTTGGGACAGAAATCAAACCCATGGTCCAGTGGATTCAGCTTGTGAGGTACATTCATAATTCAGTCCAAACTGCAACAAAGTCCCTGGACATCCAGGTAATTTCATGTCAGCAACTTTGCATGAGCTTCCTGCAACTTAAGATGGGACTAAAAAGGGTTTGAGTTAAAGCTATGTTTACCCCTGGAAGTGAGTGGAAGGGGCTGAATAACCAGCTTCATATTCTAAATCATAAATCAAAACTACACAATGTCTTTAAAACAACGTTCCAACATTTTGTTTATCCCATCAGATTGTATTGTTGACCGCTGCACCATTGAAAAGAGGATTACAGAGAATTCCTCTACATGCAAACAAGAGGTTTTGGCAGGATTTCATCATATGAGAACAATGGAGTCAGTTACTTCTACAGTGAAGCTTCCACTTCCCTCTGCAGACACAAAGAACTGCTGTGTATTCCTTCCGGCTCTGTAATACGGTCCCGTTGTTCTGTTTGAGACACACTTGTTAGCTCGTAAAGTTGTTTCCACTCTCCTGTTTGACCCACAGGGCTGAGACAGACTGTGTTGATGCACCGTTACTGTGCAAAAAGAGCCCACGAGGCAGCAATTTTCTGTACAAGATCGTCTGGTTACTGACTGTCCAACTCAACTGGAGAAAGATTTCCTTTCTAAACTGGACAACATGAAGTCATTTCATGTGGGTGTATTTCTGTTAACTCTCTGCAACTGGATACAACAATAATAAATACACCCACCAGTCGCTTTGTTAGGTCCACCTGTTCTGTTGATTCTTAACACAAATATCTAAATCAGCCACATGGCAACAACTCAATGCACATAGTCATGTAGACATGGTCAGGATGACTTGCTAAAGCTCATACTGAGCATCAGAATGAGGAAGAAAGGGGATTTAAGTGACTTTGAACGTGGCATGGTTGTTGTTATGAGTGTTTCAGAAACTGATCTACTGGGATTTTCACACACAACCA
>JBBBVU010000024.1:4350363-4368040 GCA_037177055.1 Atherinosoma microstoma | reverse complement strand
GCAGGATAATGCACCATGTCACAAAGCTCAGATCATCTCCAACATGACAATGAGTTCACTGTCCTCCAATGGCCTCCCCAGTCACATCTCAGTCCATTAGAGGACCTTTGGGATGTGGTGGAAAGGGAGATTCTCATCATGGATGTGCAGCAACTGTGTGATGCTATCACGTCAATATGGAGCAAAATCTCTGAGAAATGTTTCCAACACCTTGTTGGATCTATGGCACCAAGAATTAAAACAGTTCTGGCGGGGAAAGGGGTTCAACCCAGTACCAGAAGGTCTACCTAATAAAGTGGCCAGTTGGTGTAAATCTGTGTGTTATCAGGTGGGAGCAGCGTACCTGGACTTCTTTAAGCAGCTTTGACACTTGATGGAAGTTGAGCCGTGTGTCTATAGGACAGTAAACACACTTCATGGCTAAGGGCTGGTAAGGAGCCAGAGCGTCCAGGTAGGAGAAGTCGGGTTCTGATGAAACAAGAAAAGGTCACAGATGTTCCTGCATCATCAAATGAGGAGGAAAACCAGTCATCCTGGAACTGAGTTACCAGTGAAGATGATGGTGTTGAGACTGGATTTCCCCCACAGCTCCATGAAGTGAACCACGTCCCCGAAGCGCAGAGAGGGGTGACCGGTGAAAACCACGCAGGGCTGGCGGAACTCGCTGCTGAAGTCTCCATGAATGCTCGGGTAGTGCTTCAGCTTGTTGGTTTGGATCAGCTGGAAAAACAGGAAAACCAGGAAGTATGTGTCGAGTCACGTCACAACAGATCATCAGGATTCCCAACAATCCGCGTTCTCACCTCTGCATGTGGGAACGGAGGCTCTGGGAGATAAACTTTTGATTGCTTGTTGTGACACAGCCTGAAATGATATGACATAAATCATAACAATCCAGAATGATGAACAGCAACAAACAGGCAGCTGAAAGCAAATTGTAGGTTTTGAGATGCAGCTGCTCACCACTCTGCAAAGATCTGAGAAAACTCCAGCGAGCTGTTGGCTACAGGGGAGATGAAGTAGAACGGCGTGGTTCCCAGGTTGGCGCTCTCGATGAACTGGTAGAGACACTCCAGCAGGTCATATATGACTCCCGAGGAGTAGCACGGCACCAGCACGTTGCCTCCTGCCCGGATCGTCATGGCTACAGGTCCATAGCAAATGATCCGAGGATAAAGTGACTCCATTATAGAAGAATCCGCATCTAAAGGGTGAGTGAATTATTTACTTGGAGCATTTCAACCTACCAAGGTTACTGCAAAATTCTCCCAGCATGCCATCTGGATTGGCAGTGGGCATCTGGGTAAGGCCGGTCAGAATGAGAACATCACTGTTCTTCAGGGAACTCTGGTCCATCGGCTGGGAGAAAAGAAGAAACGAAGAGAGTCAGCAGACCTGTGAAGAAGTCGCTCTGGAAGCCAGCAAAGTTATAATTGGACAAAAAGTTATTGAAGTCTTTCTGCTTTGATTTACAAATCCATCCTCAAAGATCACTTCCACTTTTAAAGACTTATCCCACATCTAAACTTTCACAAAGAGCAACAACGTATGTAATTAACATCCATCCAGTCTGAATGTGTTCACAGTTAGTCAGACTTCTATAAAAGACTTTCAATGTTTAAACAGAAAAGAAAGTCACATAAAACTGATGACGGCAGCAGCTCAGGCTCCATGTGTCATTTATTCTGACTAGGCCTGAGTGTTACCTGAGGGTGTGTGGTGAGGAGGGACGAACCCGACACGTAGGACACCTTCTCATGATGCGACTGGATGATCCAGTTGGAGCTGCCCAGAGAGTAGCCAGAGCTTAATGGGGAGATCTGAACGGCTCCAAACAGCTCCTGGAGAGGACAAGAAGACAAAAAATAATAATATTGATACTAAAAGAAGAGGTTTCATATCTTCTATAAGTCTGAAGTGTAATCAGCTTGTCAGCATCTGCTGGGGAAGCAGCATCAGAGCCAGAGACTTAAAGAGACTGAAAAAACTGATCAGGAAAGCTGGTTCTGTGCTGGGGATAACTGGAGCGGATTGTCCAGAGCAGAATGCTGCACAAGTTGCTGGACATGATGGACAATTTTCCACATCCTCTACACAACACAGTGAAGAAACAACAAAGTGTGTCCAGTCAGAAGCTCCTTAAAGTTCACTGCAAGACACAAAAATCCAGGAGATTCTTCCTGCTATCAGCCATCACCCTCCGACACAAGGCATCTCCTGTTAATTATCATCAATTTCCTTTTTAAAAACAAACAAAAGAAAACTACTACTACATTGCAATTTCCCTCTAGGATTAAAAAAGTATTTTCATTAATTTCATTATATTAGAAGTGCTAAACAAATGTAGATAAAAGGTTCCTGGACGCCTCTAAATATGGTACAAACAGTTATGTCCATCCTGAGTGTATTCACAGCGGTATTTAACGCCATTTGTGATCAGATCACTTTGTACACATGTTGATACCAAATATTAACCAGGATTTATGTTAATGTTCATCACAGCTTCAGTCAGATGGACAGAGTCACAGAGTGACAGCATCTCTTGGCAAAAACCCACTAATTAAACTGCATACAACCAATTTTTAACTAATTAATGAACAAAAAGCAGTTTAACACATCAAATAGTGTGTAAAATAGTTTCTTGGTTACATTTCAGAGGATAGAATAAAAAGGGAAAAGAACAAAGAAGAAGAAACAAGCAGGAATGGCATTATTACATAGAACGACAAGAAAATGAAATCTTACCACTTTCTGAGAATAACCCACAAGCTGCACTTTACTGAGAGCAGAGTTAACTTCCTGCAGGTTGTAGCACCGCTTCCACGTCCACACCTCCACGGCATCCTTCAGCGGACCAGGAAGCATTCTGAAACAGGGACATAATTCATTTCTATTAAGTTTCAGTGCTTTTACTGAAAAGTGACCAGAGAGAGAAAACACTAACTGTGTGACACTGTGCCAAGTTTGAAAAGCTGCAAATATCAAAATGACAAAAACTATACTTTACTGTTACATTGAGTTTTATTTTCAACTGAAATATTTATTTCACTAGACAAACTGCTGCTACCTCATGTTTTCAGTCTATTTACCTCTGAATTTCCTTGTTCTTCCAGCAGGTGGCAGACTGGGCTTTAGGAACCCTCTCCATGAAGTTCACCAGCTCCTCCATCAGCAGTCTGAGGAAATAAAGAGCAAAAACTAAGCACTGTTACTTAAATACTACATCAGCTCTCATGTAGTTATAAAGGAAGTACAAGGGCTGGAAATTAAAACAAAAAACTAAACTCAAAATGTGAATATAAATGAATGAAATGGTTATAAAATAAAATGTGAGAGCTGTGTAATTAGCTTTGTCTAGAGCTATTCCACAAACACAATGACATTTTTATTCCATGTGTCTCCTCACCTTCCGATCTGCAGGGTGGGCTCAGTGGCGTACACTGTCCCCATGAAGCCTGTGTGTTCGGTGATGTAGGGCAGGGCCATCATACAGTGGTAGTTGGAGATGAGGATGACATCTATGGTGGAAAGATCCAGCAATTCCCTCTGTGTTTGACCAAGTTGCAAAAGACTAATTGTTAACACCAGTTATGCACGATTATTCTACGAAGAGATGTTTTTTCTAAATTCCATGATAAGGAGAAAAAATGACAGCAGACTATTTTGATAATGATTTATAGAATATAACTTTATATCTCAGATATACAAACTGTTGGCCAAAAACTACAAGTTTAGTCCAGTTTGTTGTCGTAAAAAAATCTGGGTTAAGTACCTCAGGGAGACAGAACTCTGGCTGCGAGTCCACAAACACCCTTCCAGTGCACTCCTTCAACTCCTGGAAAGATAATGGGAAGTTTTTTCTGTATTTGTAGGTTTATGTCAGCGATAACCCACAATATCTCACCGGTGGCCTCACAAAACAATATCAAATAGGACATACAAACTCTACAACAAACAGCTATTCATACCTTTTCCAAGTTAACTGTTCCATCTTTTGAGACCCAGCCAGGAAGCTTGGAAAGTCTTGGGCTGATGGAGAACAAAAACACAAGACATGAATCACACTGATGAGTGTCACATATATGACTGATTGAATGGACAAACAGATGCCTTACCTGTGGATTAAAGGAAGAGGCAGGAAGTTGAGGACTGATGTTGTGTCCAGTCCGCAGTCCAACATAATAGTGGTGGACTTGAACTTGAGGACATTGCAAGGCAATGTAGGATGTCCAGACAAACAGTACTGCAATGAGGAAACAAGAACATCTGTACCAACAATACTAACCAGGTACAGAAGAAACAGAATAACTACTATTTTAAAACTGGTGATAGATGCATTCAGTCTGAAAATTGCAGGTATTTCATCTCATAAAGGCTCAAGTCAGTACTGGTTTTCAACCAGATTGCATGCAAGGCTGTTTACAAAACTACAGTGTAGCTTAGCTGTTAGCTGCTCCACTAGCCACAGTAAAGGCTGCTTTTAGCTGCCAAGCTAACACCGTTTTCAACGTGTTTTGAAATTATTTTGATATTCTACAAGGTATCTCGTACACAAACGTGCTGTTAAAACTTCAAGTTCTTTACTCACCAACTTCATTTTTTTTTTTTTTTTACAAAAGGTTAGGCATATAAATTAGACTCATTTACTGTGCTTTGCTAACGCTCACATTACTCTACATTGTTTGGCCGTAACTCCGTCAGTTTCCCTCAAGTTCGCTCTTTACTGCCCCCTACAGGCTGGGAGTACAACTCTACTCAAATCAAATATTGTATACAATACAGACTATTCCGATGGGGCATTTAATTAATAAGATATATTTATACTAACAATGCCACGAAAAAATACTGCAGTTTACTAAATAGTTAGAGAAAATACGCGTTAAAGCGTCGATAATTGATGTCAACAAACGCACGTGCCCGTGCACTCCAGGGCTGGCTGTCAGACTCGCTGGGCTCAAACCAGAGCCCTGCATAGAAAGGTTCACTCAATATTAGCAAAGCCTGACAGAGCAGACGTAGAGAAGCCGCTATGGCAGCTACGCAAACGTGAGTGCGGCGGTATATCCATAGTATGTTGTTACTTGGTTGTATAGTTCGGTGTTTCCTTTTAGTGTTTTAGATATTTTCGCTCGCAGACCGAGAGGCGGGGCGAAGGCCAGGCAGCGGTGCGGTGACTCAACCCTGACTATCCATCGCTCTGGTTTCTATGCTAGTCGTAGCTAGCAGACACTTACGAGTCAAACCACTCCCAGGTGATTCAGTCCGACACAAAACTTTGTAGAAAGTGGTATTACGACATAGTAATGTTACGAAACTAGGCAGCACCCGGCGTATATCTCCGTTTCTCCGGTTGGCCTTGTTTTTGTTAAGTCGTTATTATTATTATTTTGTGGCCATCAGCTGAATACAGGACGTGACATTAGAGTTAGCCCGTCGATGTTTTCTCATGGAGGACTGGTACAGCTAGTGGTCAAGAGAATTTACGACTGGGCAAAGACAGGTAAGAGCTGAAAGTAAACATTTCTTCAGATGGGGCAGACATTTAGTGTCCGACCAGATTATTTATGTAACTGTCAGAACTTCAAGGTTAATAATTAATCATAGGTCTGGTGAAGTTACAGGTGTGTTCAGCGGGATCCTGTCACTCATCAGTCTTTAACAAATGTCCCATAACAAAACTTATTGATATACATCAATAGTCGAGCTTAGTCAAGACATGTTATTTCTATTTATTATTAATCATGCTGTCAGGGTCACATTATATTTCCCCTTGTTTCTGTTTTTCTTTGACAGATCAGAGGAGGTACTCGCTCAGTTTCTTCGCCATGGGGAACTCCTGCAGTAATCTTGGGATCCCTCCAGCCAAGGGCCCCAATGCTGTGGGCTGCACTGACTTTATGATGGACCATACTGCAAAGGTGAAATAAAACACAGATACACTGTATATTCACTGGGGAAATGTGTGTAAATGTTTTTACTTTAGCTTGAATGACAGATCCTGTTTGTAATAAACAGAGTCTGACTAAGATATTCGAGACATGCTGCTGTTTTCTAAACCGTGTGACTGTTTCTGTCTTGTTAATAGGGCAGCTTCTTCAGGCTTTACTATCCTTGTCAAGAGACCGATAAAGCAGAGAAACCCGACTGGGTCCCGAGCAGGGAGTATTTCAACGGCCTGGCAGACTTCATGAAAATCAACAGGAGTCTCAGTGAAAGAATTTTCGACTACCTCTTTGGTGAATAACTTCAATATTTCACTTCACACAAACCTATTTAACTATGGGAAGTTAACTTTTCCAGCATGACACGAGAGAAGCATTTCCCCACATTTTTGTTAAGTTCTGTACCATTCAAGGTAATTAACTTACAGTAATTACATTCATTTCTGTTCAGTGGGTTGAAAACAGCCAGATGAAGCTTATAGAAATCGATGTTTCCATGTCATTTTAGTGGCACCAACTCCTTATTTTCAGGCTTTTTAATTTCTGCTTTCCAACCAGCATATTAAATCAGTGTTATGGAGTCGCATGCAAAGCCAAAGGATACGGCACCACCGTGGGCACAATTAAAAAAGCAGAATCAATAACTCGAAAGAGGAATTTGTGTGATATGGTGTAAAAGCCGGTGGTTAAAGAAGCTAGTGCAGCTAATCTGGAGCTACCAGTCCCATAACCTAAAGGGAAAATACCTAAATTATTAATTTCATATTTATTTATCTGGAAATGTACTAAAATATTCTGACAGGTCATTTTTCCATCTTTTCAAGCACCCAGTTGGTTTCCCATCAGGCCTGTCCAGCGTGGAAATCAAATCAGTTTGGTTGAAACTGTAGCGCCGTTGTTTAGACGGTGAATCAGAGCAGCGTCTGATGAGTCATCTGCTCTATAAGTAGCACCACCAAGCAGCAACGATGTGATTTCATTAGAAAATAAACCAGAAAGTAAAGAAGTGAAAACATCACACTGTAAGAAGTGGTGGGAAGCAGCAGCTGCCTGAAAGGTGGTTCAAATGTAAAGCTAATGTGTCTTTATGGGTTTTTTTTTTCCAGGGTCCTTTAAGATCCCAGCCTATGTGGATGCTCCATTTAAATGTAATGGAAAGTGCCCAGTAATCATCTTCTCCCATGGCCTCGGAGCCTTCAGGTACACACACCTGAACCCTGTTTTTACATGAATGCTGTGTTTGCTCATTTTAACTGCTAACCAGTTGGCTGCATTGTGTGGAACTGGTGTCTCCTAGGACTTTGTATTCGGCTATATGTGCAGAACTGGCCTCTCAGGGCTTCATTGTGGCGTCCGTGGAACACAGGTAATTACAGTTTTTAAAATCTTTCAGCTAATCTTCATGATGTCAGAATTCATCCCACGAAATAAAGTTTCACATGGCATGCAAATCTGGATTAGAGGGCAGCTTGTTCACATAAGACCGCCGCGCATCTAAACTGTGTTTAATGACAAGAATGTGAAACTACTGTCACAATAACAGAGCACGGTCTCCTCTGCAAGCGGCTGTCTGTTTATCCGTGGAGTAGGAGTGGAAAGGGTGTGCAGACAATAGTACAAACCAGGTCATCACATTTCTTTTCAGTATAGAGACAAGGGGACCATATGGAGATGAACATAATGGCCACAGTCGGCGTGACTGAGGCGGTTTGTCCGTGAGTTTTAGCAGTGGGTTAAAGGCTGAAGCCACAGAAAGGACGCGTGGGGTGTTGTGTCACGGCTGTGTCGTCAGACCGGCCGTTTCACGTGGACAGCCACTCAGCAAAGCGCTACATCACTCTGCATAGTCTTAATGCCAAACCTGATTAACAATTCTGATAAATGGGCAAAAGATGTGCTTTTTTTTTGGGTCTATTCTCTCAAAACAGGATGTTTAATTAGATCTTGCTAAAACAACGTTTCCTCGTTGCATAAAGGAAGTTATGTTCATCTTTGACGTTGCAAGTTATTTTCCTTTTGATTGACTAATTTTGCAGCAAAATCCTTTTTTCCCCAGAGACCAGTCGGCCTCAGCTACGTATTATTTTCATGAGGCGGCAGAATCGGAGAGGACGAATGAGAGTTTGGCAAAAACATCAGCCTCAGCTGAAGACAACTTGGTAAAGGACTGGATGTACTACAGAGCCCTGCAGCATGGAGAGAGCGAATTCCCCCTCAGAAACAAGCAGGTAAGAATTTACCGGATTAAAATGAGGAAGGAAAATTCAGCGTTATTTACAAATCACTGTATGAGAGGACTTTGACAACATTGCTGTGTCATGCACTGTTGGCATTAAGTTCAGTGCAGCTGTATTGCACATTTCCACCAGTAAGCAACACCCAGTCAAACCACATCCTTATTCGTTTATGCCTCTTAATCTTCATTTTCTCAGAAACATATCGCTTACTTTCTTTTTCTGAAGACAGGGAGTTGAATTTTAGCCATCAGCGTTTCTCTTTGTCCTGTTTTTTGTTTTTTTCAGGTGAAACAAAGAGCAGATGAATGCATTCTGGCTCTGGATAAACTCACTGAAATCAACTCGGGAGTCGCTGTGCAAAATGTTTTAAAGACACAGTTTGACTGGACAACGCTAGAGGTAAACTAGCTGAATGAATATAAAATATATAATAATTATATCCTCAGGCTCCGTTTTACTCATTATCCATGTCCCCTTGTCTCCTGACCAACAGAACTCCATGGATCTGTGCAGGATAGCAGTTGTGGGCCATTCCTTCGGGGGGGCTACGGTTATCGAAGCTCTGTGCAAAGAGGTTAAATTCAAGTATGTTTTTTTTAGGTGTTTATTTTATAACTCAAATGTATTCAGTGGCCGGGTTTCCATTCACCAGAGAATCTGAAGCAAATATTTTAAAAAGTGGTGAAATAGAAATCAGACACGTTTCCATTTAGCAGTTAGAAGAACCTGACGGGTTTCAGCCATGTTGCCATTCAAGGAGAAGTAGCTCTAACTGGGAAGAAAACTAAAATGAAGAGCACTTCTCTCCAGTTAAAATCTGCGATGACACTCATGAGTCGCGTCACGTGAGTCAGTAGGAACGGTTGATGACTCATGTCTTATATTTTCTGCTAGGTCATAGTCAGTTCTCAAAGTTTTTTCTAACCCTTGAGATGTGGCTGAAACCTGACTGGAGTTCATCTTTGACTGTTCCAGTGCTTCACCGAAGATCCCTGGGCATTTTACACTGTTTTCTTCCCTTACAATACGAAATAGACATGTGTTTTGGGATTTTATGTAAAAGACAAATCAGTCAAGTAAATATAAAAAATGCTAAGTATTCCTCCTCATATTATCTCAGTATACAGTATATTAGTCTGTTGTGAAAGGCCCACTCTGCATCAGTCTCCACCAAGTAAACAGCACAACAAAGACCGATGAGCTCTCCAAAGCTGAAAAGTACAGATTAGAGGTAGTTCTAAGAGGATATTAAATACTCTTTGCTGGCAGACCATCCAAACACGTGGACCAGACAATGAGAGTGTAAATCAGGAACGAAGTAGCTAAAAGGTAATCCTGAAGGAACAGCTGAGCTCTACATCAGAGATGGGAGTGTTTATACAACCACTTTCACCTATGAAGTCTACAAAGATGGACTTCATGGAAGAGTCAGGGGAAGAAGGCATCTGGGAGACCCTCCAAGTATGTTTAAGAAGATACTCTGGTCCTATGGTGCAAAAATGTTTACGCAGTGTTTGGTGGAAATACAGCTATCATCCTGAGGATATTGGTCAGATATGAAGGAATGATGGACGATGTTAAATACAGGGACATGAGGAATGGGCAGCAATCCCAGTAGTTAGACGAGAGAAACCATAATACCCTAGTAAGTTGGGGCTTTGAGGGTGACTAAACTTTTTTGTGGTCTTACTGGTTGTGTTTCAGTTAAGTGTTTTATACCTTTACCTTTATAAGGAAGCCTGTTATTGTGATCAAACCAAACCCAAAAAACCTATTGTTTCAGAAAAAATAAGGGGTGAATACAGAAAGGCAGAACAGCCTTGGGAGTTATAAAGTCGAAGAAATTTCAAACCATTTGGCTCCCTTGGCTAACAGAGTAAGCAGACAGGACGGAGAAGTCAGGGAAATGGCCACTCAGAATAGACACTTCTTACCTTGTAAACACGATCCATACAGGGAAACACGGCGGTGGTAGTATCATATTATGGGGGTGGTCCTCATCAGGTTTGGGACAATTGAGAAGATGAATGCAGCCGAATGCAGAGTTTCTGAAAGAAAAGCAGCCCTGGAACGATTTCAGGTTCATTTTAAGCTGCATCCCTATTTACATCAAGAGTACTAAACGCAACACCAGTCTGAACCCTAGCCCTACAGTATATAAGACTCCAAACTCATGTTCTCCATCCAGGTGTGGAATAGCTCTCGACGCCTGGATGTTTCCTTTAGATGACGAGACCTTTCCTCGGGTGAAGCAGCCAATATTCTTCATCAACTCTGAGAAGTTCCAGTGGGCGGGGAACATCAGTCGCATGAAGAAGCTGGACTCAGCCCTCATACAGAGGAAAATGATCACCATCAGGTACGATAGAGGAAAGGCGGGGTACATTACATGTGCTGCAGCTTGATTCCCAACTTCTCCTCTACATTTTCTGCAGAGGGACGGTCCACCAGAGCTTTCCAGACTTCACTTTCCTGACAGGCAATTGGATCGGGAAGCTGATGAAGTTAAAGGGAGAGATCGACCCAGAAATCGCCATCGACCTCTGCAACAAAGCAACCTTGGCCTTTCTGCAGCGCCATCTTGGTAAGAAAATCCCTTTTTCTCTGCTAGTTAAAGGTCAAGTCAGCAAGGTTTAAGGATCATCTTGGATTTTGTAGGGCTGGAGAATAACTTCAACCAGTGGGACCCTCTGATTAATGGTGAAGATGACAACCTCATCCAGGGAACTAACGTAACCGTGCTTCAGTCCGCCATCTGAACTACTGCTGTGCCTCTTATACAGCTGAACATCCTGGGAGAACCTGATGGTGATCGGCTCACGCCTTGTACTCTGGAGTCATTGCGATGATCCCATTGAACCAGTCTACCTCATCAGCAGGGAGGATTTGTTTTTTCTTACAGATGAGACACTGTGTAGTGGTGTTTGTTCCACGAGGCCTAAATGTTGCAAGCAGCAGC
Organism: Atherinosoma microstoma; assembly: GCA_037177055.1. Classification (NCBI taxonomy): domain Eukaryota; kingdom Metazoa; phylum Chordata; class Actinopteri; order Atheriniformes; family Atherinidae; genus Atherinosoma; species Atherinosoma microstoma. The sequence continues at coordinate 4,356,902 of JBBBVU010000024.1, read as the reverse complement.
TCAAGACTTCCTTTTACTGTTGGTGAAATCTCTTAGCAGCCGTTTGTAATCGGTTTCATCTGTGTATCTAAAGCAAACAGAGGGATGTTATCTTAGACAAATCCTGTGCATCTGTTTGGATGTGATCCTCCGGCAGAGACGAGCTTCTCTATGATTGCTGTGTGATAAGCCCTTTAATGAGAATCCTATCTAACCAATGGACAAGGAAAAGGTATGATTACAGACTGATTTGAATTCTTATCCTAGGCAAGACTGCAAATGAAATGCATCCATCGTGATTTAACAGAGGACATTAACTGCATTAGAAAACACTAAAAAGCTGCACTGAGCGGCTCCCAGTACGGTTCATCCTCAATGAATGATGCAACACTTTTTATACACTGCAGATCTGCATTTTTACACAAGAGAAATCCAATAAATTTGGTTTGTATACAAATATTAAAAGCTTTGTCTTCGTCTTTCTGCTTTGACAGATTCTGAGGCTGCTTTTAGGTCGATTTTATGTTTGAAAGAAAACCAGCATGAAAATACACAGCTTAATATTTATTGTCATAACATAAAAAAATATATTCAAAACATGCATGTTTCCACCAAACAGCCACTCAAGTTAGTATTGTTAGTCTAACACAAAGGAAATGTGTGGCAGCTTACAGAACAGATCATCTGTAACAACAGCGAAATAAACACCGGACAACACAAAGGCACCAACTTCAAGTTTTCAGCCATTACTGTAGAGGTTAAACCAGTTTTTTTCCTTTTTAAGTGAACAATTAAATTAGACCTCAGGTAAACGTTAAGGATGACCTGCTGATTGAAACCAAGTCTGGCACTGAGCACTCGGAACAAACGACAACAACGCAAACTGAGCAAGACCCGTTTGACTCAACAGAAAGCGTTTCCATTTGATGAACTTCAGATTGAGATAATAAAAAGAAAAAAAAGAAGGTGGCTACTCTGACTGCTGATTGGAGGAAAGTTCGTCAACAGTAGCCTCCCTGATGATCAGAGAGAGATGAGTCGTCTTTGACAGCTGGGCCTCTAAAGGAAGAAATGGAAAAAAAAAAAAATGAAAAAGTTGTTGCTGATCAGATTAGAATAAATAAGCTTTTCTTTCCCTCTCATTATCCAACGCAGTTCATTTTGGCTCCAGAAAGCACGGAAACAGATGTCGACGACATTAAACTGTAAACTTTAAAACAAAACAAACTTTACGTACCACAAGTTCAGTAATTTGCTGCATCAGATTGTCATGCTTCCTCCTGCTTCTCTGATAAAAATCTGACTTTTTAAACCATTTCTGATGGTACTGATAAAAAAACGCCTCTGCAGTCAGATACAACTTTAGATCTGTGTGTGTTTACTTTACACCCGTTTGGATCTGTTCACCTTCAGGAGCTCTGTTGTCATACAATTTTTTTCAGAAACACTTGAAACAAAAAAACCCACCTGAAGTGCTGCTGTCCACCTCATTTCAAATGTGCTCACTTGATAAAAGAAATTAAAATAATCCAGGCATGAAGTTGGATGGGATGGACAGGTGCTTTATTTCTATTAATGTCTCTGTTTTCTCTCATTTTTCGAAAAACAGAAACATGTGATGGAATCAGCTGACATACTCTTGTTTTTTTATCTTTATTATTTACAAATTTGGATTTTTGGGTCAAATATTCATAAAGTAGGTTAAATTGAAAAGCAATGATCAGATTATAGACGTTTAGTTGTGCTGAAATAAAAAATACCAAACATGGGTATAGTAAATATTTTTTATGTGGTATAGGAAAGCTAATTCAGAAGTATCTCGCAGCCAAAACAGGATCAGGTTAAATTCAAATATACATTATAAAAAGGAACTTAATATGGTAGCTGCAGTCCGGAATGGTCAACATGAAAAAATTATGAAAAAAAACATGGACGCCCTGAGAACAGTGATGGTCTCCTCTTTAACAAACAGAACTCAACCCTGTTTTGTAAAGTATCAGCATAAAATTATCAGTTCATCTTTATATCAACCACAACTTACCAAAACTGTCTTCAGCAGAGGACGTTTCCTCTGTCAACATGCTGCTGTCACAATCCTGAAAAGTTGAGACGAGAATTACTTTAACAAACCTTCATTTACTTTCAAGGCATCTCGAACTTAATGGCAACTATTTTAAAGATACAGTAGAGGGGATCAGAGGCATGAATACATCACATCATTTATGTTGACATGTTATTTAAGCATCTCCTCCCCTGATGCTTAACACACCATACAACCAGGAGTTTATAGTTTATGCACAATGACAATTTTAATTTAATTTCAAAATTAACTCAATGGTCAAAAGGCATTTAATTTTACCTTTTCTTTGTTTTCCTGGTTTTGTTGTGAAGTGTGCAGCTGCTGCTCACCATCCTCTGGAACGGAGTCATCTTCAGAAAAAGGAGACATCAGGCTAAGTATTATTCATGTACCAAGTGGTGCTTGCTGTCAAACATTTTCATCGTTGTGTATTTCAACACCAGCTATAATATTTTCTAGTTCTTGTTCAAATACTTGGAGGATGAAAAGCTTTTGTGTAGCACGAGAGATCTTTTCAGATCCTAAAATAGAAAAATTTTCAGGCATGAGCAAAAGCATGAACATGAAGGGGCTGGAAAGCTCAACTTCTAGAAGATTTGTGTGGAAGCTGAAACGGTTACTACATGAAATCAACGCACAGCTCACGGAGGATAGTACTAGTTTCAATGCGATACCTCGCCAGACGTCTGACAGATGAATCTCTTCGACGAGACACGATAACTCTTCGACTAAGTTACTCTGAAAAGCAAAAGAAACAGGAGTCAGTCAGAGAAGAGCTATTTGACCAACTTTGAACAGAAGTAGATATAATTACCAGATCTGGGCTGGTTTGTGGCTCAGTATCGGCTGGCAGAGCTGTGCAGAGGAAGAACGAAAAGTTGAGGATGCAAACAAATGAGACACTTTAAATTTGCCAGATTCTGTTCTGAATTTTTTTCTTCTTTCCTCCTTTTTTAAATTTTATTATGTTATTTACTCTATCACATGTACGATGCATTGTAAAATATTGTCACAATTAAAAAAAAAAAGAAGCTCAGATGAAGACTTAAGAGAACAAACCTGAACATTTATCCTCATGAAGGGACGAACTCTCGTCTCCAGTAGCGGAGTCATCCTGAAACAGAGGATCAGCTAAATGAAACGTCAGCCATCACATGTTTGTTGCCAGCTCTGATTCACAGGACTTTCATACCTCTTCAGAAATAGAAGTTTCCATTTCATCATCCCGTTGAGCAGCTTCTCTTATCCTCACTACGCTTCCCAAAGGGCTTTCTGGGAAGATAATCATAATCTCTGTACTAAGCATGCTCACAGGAAATCACTGGTACAACAACAACAAGAACTATCGGAACCAAAGAACCAATCGTGTCCCAGTCTGCGAGAACCAGTAAGATCAGGAGGTAAAACTTGTGTTGGATAACTTGTATGAAAAGTTAACTCACCCACTGATTTAACCAGCTCATGCTGGACCTGCAGATTAATAAAGCAGTTTTAATTGACCAGAAATAAAATCAAATGTCATCAGACGAATTACAAAACACAAACATTAAAACAGGCATAGAATAAAACATTAAAAACCATCTCGTACCTCGTTTGTTTCTCCATCTGATGTCTCACACAGATCATAGTCTATATCCAGACAAACTTCTTCCTGGGAAATCTTTAGGACAGATCATTAGATCAATTCATCTATCCAGGAATGAGCAGCCCCTCAGAGATTCGCCCAAAAAGTTGCTTATGTGAAATCAGAGCTCCATGAATCAGAAGACTGGGTATATAAGGTGAGAAAATTTTACTCTGCCCTCAACGGTGATGTAATAAATAGGTTTACTAAAATGAATGAGCCTCAAATAAGCCGTGACTCTGACACCAAATGTTCAGCCTCCATCATAGAGATGCATCAAAGAGACATCAGGATTTACAAGTCTGTCTGTTTAAAATGATGACTAATGATTCTGAAAAGAGTCCAGATAAAATGTGAAACTACAGATGTCTGATGAATAATTCCCAGTTAAAAGAATCAGACTTAATCTTGTAAAGCTGTTTTTGCATTGCTGCATGACGCACATGTTTGGTTTAGTTTAAAGCAAAGCACTTTGACAGATCACAGATCAGCTCCAATCAGACATGAAACAGATCAATCAGCATCTTCAGTAGACACACCCCCAGCAGGGAGAACGCTGTCTTCTGATCGTTTCAATCATTCATGTTTGTCCGACTGGTTAATAAAACAACTCTGTTTCACTCCAACCTTAAGCAACACTGAGCTGCAATGATGGTTATAAAGCCTGAATTTACAGCAGATGCATATGAGGGACATGTGGAAGCTGACCATGATGCAAGTCGTCATTTCTTCTGCTGTCACACGGCTCAGACAAGCTGCTCCTGTGCTGCTCACTTCTTCATCCACACTCAGCTCTTCCAAGTCTGCAGTGAGACAATAAATCATGTAAAACAGTTGATACCAACAGTAATATACAGATAATCTTCATTTATATGAAGCAGCATTGTGTTACAGTTACAGTCTGGCAGTGAACACAGCGCTCCGTTCCCACACTTTGATACCTGTGCAGACGTCTGCTGAATGGGTCTCTTCAACACAACAGGTCAACTCTCCCACCTCATCACCCTGGACAGCAATAAAGACAATATTCCAGTTCCAATAAAGACAACAGAGTCTAATCCAGCAACACAGAATATAATCACATTTCAGTGTTAACACCCAAGATTGGCGTCAACAAATTCTGTGTCAAACCAAATCTGAAGTATGGTCACAATCTGTCTATTTATTGAGTAATGGGACAGAATAATTGTCTAATCATATTTTCCTAGTTAGCATATGAACATGGTGTTTTATGAATTTGGTGTTCCTGGTATATAACATCCAGAAAAATGGCCCAGATACATAAATTAAACTACCTGAAAATACCAGTAAAGGCAACGAGGCATCACAAGCTTTATACCTTTTCTGGAGAGGCAACTGTGCAGCGGTTTGGTTCACAGGTGGCTGCTTCAGTGTCTGCAGATAAATCATTAGAGACGACTACTGGAACTGGAGGTTTTGATTTATTCAAAAATGAAATGAAAATCAGCATGACGTAAATCAGGGATGTCCAGTTTTGGTGGTGAAGCAGCAATATCCTGAGGTTTTAGATGGTTTCCTGCTCTAACACACCTGATTCAAATTAAACAGAACTTACCAACAGCTTATTCTTCAGTTGTGCTCAAGCCTGAATCCGAGTCGGGTGTGTGAAGCAAGAAACATCTAAAACCTGCAGGAAGTGGACATCCCTGTGGAAATAAACACTATGGCAAAATGAAGATGATCTGCCTGAAGGGTGTTTAAATTATTTGTCAACAAACCTGAAGGTTTATCGTCATGGAGACCTGAGGTTGCCGCTTCACTTTCAGAGTCATTCTGAAACAGATTTTCTGTCACTGAACGTGATCGTGTCATTAAAACTCTCTTTCAACTGTTAACAGCCAAACTGACACTTTTCAATCACAATATATCCGGTTCATCTTCATCCAGCTTCTGTACTCTACACATAATATTACCTTTATATGTGTGGGAGCACACGGCACATCTTCCTGCTCTGAGGATGTCACTGTGGGAGAAAAAAAAAAAGAGGGGGGGGATCAGTTCCTTTTCTTTAATTACTATAAATAAACGAGTTATGACTCCGTACATGGGATATTATACATATATGACGTTATTTGTCTACTTTTAAACTGACAGGTAAGAGATTTAACTACAGAATAAACTAGAAATCACATCCTAGATTTCTTCTTATCTGAGTATTTCAGCACGTTGAAAGTACATTGAATTAGCCTTCATGAAATATGATAATTCTCTGGCAAGTTCTGGAGTTCATGGAACATCTTTTCCCAGTGATTTATAAGCAGATGCATGGATGTTTATTTGTGATGCACATCTGAGACAATGCTATCCTTGTGTAAAGCAGACCGACTTGCAGGAAGGAAGTTTTTTTAATGTATCTCAACTTCATCCATGGACTCGACAGTTACTGCACCTCCCAAGATGTGAAAAAGATAAAAAAAACCTGTTTTCAGCACACTGGTATGCACGTGTCTTGAAAATCTGTCTCCATAAAAGCCAACATCTATGTTTCAGGTACAGGAGGAGAAAATGTTGGGAGCACTCACCACAGAACAGCTGCTGTGGATACACAGGGGAGGAGGGATGCTCCAACTCAGCCTGATGAGGACAAACACACAAATCAAAACAAAACTCTGATATGTTTGACTGGAGCTGATCTGTGATCTGTCAATCAGCATCTTCAGTGGACACACCCCCAGCAGGGAGAACGCCGTCTTCTGATCGTTTCAATCATTCATGTTTGTCCGACTGGTTAATAAAACAACTCTGCTTTACTCCAACTTTAAGCAACACTGAGCTGCAATGATGGTTATAAAGCCTGAATTTACAGCAGATGCATATGAGGGACATGTGGAAGCT
>JBBBVU010000024.1:4326940-4340443 GCA_037177055.1 Atherinosoma microstoma | reverse complement strand
GTGCTGATGTGCATATTCATAGATCCTGCACACCAAATGAGACCAAAAGAGTGTTAGATTTAAGCTGTTTTGTTTTCATGGGAAGACAAATGTTTCCACATGAAACTTTAATGAGCAGAGATTTGGTTTTTGGGGTTCAGTTCTACAGGTCTGAAGATCAACGCATTCAATTCACCAGCGGCGATTTTAAGTATAATATAGATTTCTTCAGATTCTTTTAAATTCAAAACCCGTTAAATACAGGAAAAAATAACAAAAAGAAAAACACTGGAACAAAAAAAATACTATTAAATATTAGATAAGTTATTTAAGAATAAATAATAAAAGATACATTTATAGATAACAGTAAATAAAAAAATAAATAGATAAATTAGATTAAATATTTTCTTCAAAGCCAGAAGTAGTTTGGAGCAAATTTGTGACACCAGCCATCAAGGGGTTAATGATATTATGTACTCATCATGAAATCACCTAATTCAATCCAGCTGCATGTGAATAAAATATGTCACAGTTTTTTTTTTTTTTAAAGCACCACACAATCTATCCCGTCTATTTGTGGCTCATTTCTCACCTTTTTTGGGATGTTTTTACAAAACAAACCCCCAAAAAACTTCTCAGTATCTACATCTGAAAAGCTGTGTTTGGATATGTTATATAGTAATTAAAAAGTTTAAAAAGCATGGCAGTTGTTTATTTGGACATTACAGATCAAACCACCGCTTTTGCAAACAGAGATGCACTTGTGTCGGTGATTGTCATGTATCCAAGCGCGTTGGTTGGCAGATTATAGAAAAAAAATCTAAAGTTGGAGCCAATTGCGTGGCCCCGAGCAAGGACACCCAAACCTTGTTTATTGTATGTGCTAATCTACTCCCAGGATGGGGGTTGAAATGAGCTTAATATGATGACATAATGCAATTGAGTGTTGTTTGTGAGAGGTGACTTCAGGTGCGTTCTGTGAGTATACCCCCCCTCCACCCCCACATATAAGAATATTAACATTCAGACCCTGGAGATGGGACAAAGACCACGCCTATGCCTCCTCTGCTTGCCCTTGGCATCGCACAGAGCATCATCTCCTGAGGTCCATCCTTGGCAGGATGCTGAGGTGCTGTTGCTAACGGCTGCACGAGTCCATTTGGATTACTTTGCCTGTTCACACACAGTAAATAAGGACATAAGACATTTGATTTACCGTCATTAAACGCATCCTCAGACTGATTATTTCCCTGCAGGTTTCCCTTCCCTCTTTTCAGATTTTTTCCAAACTCTTTGGTTTTTAAACAGAGGGACAGAAAATGTTAAGTGATATGTCATAATTTCCATTTTTGCAGGTCAGAATCTAAATGCTGCTCAAACAGATGTGAGTACGCGCTTTTTCTAAATGTCACCGCTACAGTCTGATGAAAACGTGTTTTGCTGCCCAGTGGACCAGGTGCATTGAAGTGTCGTTTCTGCTTCCTCACAACTTCCCTCCAAATGTCAGCCTGACCCGTCAGCTGCAAGTTGAGACATTTTATTCAATTTATCTTCTATTTTTTTCATATCTCGCTGCATTGGCTTAAACAAAGAGTGAAACAACACTGACCCTCAGCCCTGGGGAAGCTCCTGGACTTACCGGAGTTCCCCTTGTTTGCTTTGCTGATGGTTTGAGTCCATCCAGTATGTCTCAGCACAAAAATGCCCCCAACGTCTATCACCAGGCTCTCAGATGATTGTAATAAAATGCACTTTAAAATGAACTAAAACAAGCTAAGTGCTCTGCTGCTTCCATGCACCCATGTGCCTCACAGTGGCGTCACATTAATTGGCTTCTGTTCTCTGAGCATGCAGTTAAACACACACACACACACACACACACACACACACACACACACACACACACACACACACACACACACACACACACACATACATCTTAACACGAAACAGTAAACAGCCCTTTGTCAGATCTGCCAGGCTCTCCAGATTTTGGAGCTCTTGTTGGATCTTTTGTATGCATTTAAACTGATTAACCTGGCCGTAACCCTTTTCTTCCACTTCTCATGGACTCTCTGGCTCCTCTTTTCTGAATTGTTCATTATTCAGTTTTCCTTTCTTGTCTGCCTTTTGCATATTGATTTGACAAAGGCAGCTGCATGTCAGGAGCAGAGGTTGCGCTTTGAATAGGATTTTATTGTAATTGGTGGTATCTGTATCTGGTTTTGTGTTCTGATTGATGACCTGCAGTCCGCGTTGGGCTCTGAGGTGTACGAATGTCACAGAAAACAGAAGGGAAGTAGCAGATGTGGGGCTCTGTAGTGATTAGTGTGTGTTTGTGTGTACGTGAATTTGTGAAACAGAAAAAAATTATTATAGCTTTCCTACTTGAAAGAAGCTGGGACTACTTTTGTATCGATTGGTACCTATCGATCTACTCAAACAAAGGTGACTTGTGGAGTTCCCCAAGGCCCCATTTCGGGCCCCCTATTGTTCAGCCTCAACTCGCTGATATGTCTTATCATAATTATGCTGATGACACTCAGCTCTATATTTCTGCTTCACTAGGGGACTCTGGTCCCATACGGAGCTAAAGTAAGAGCCTCAGTCAAATCCATATGTGGATGTCCCGGATTTTGGTCAAACTCATTTTAGTTCAGGGGCCACAATATACCAGTAAAATACCAGCAAAGTAATCTAAAAATAATGAAAACTCCACATTTTCCCCTTTGTTTTAGTGCAAAGAAGTACACTTATACAATCAAGACTTTTATATTCAATGGACTCAACTTTTACATTACACTATGAACAACCAGAATTTTCTTGAGAAAAATTAGTGCAGTTTCAACAATATTTTGCCTCAGTTACACATTTACAATTTTATTCATTTAGATATTTTACTTTTTTGTGTTTTATATTTTTATTGTATACATTTCAAAAATATAATGTGTTAATTTTAAACATAAATATATGTCAACATATGAAATAAATTTGATATTTTTTTATCTATAATATAAATAATATAAAAAATATTTATACAATTTACTCGATATATAAAACTTATTTTACATTTTTATTTTGTATGAAATTTTCATTTATATGAATTATTTTCTTCATTTTACATGTTTACTAAATTACACACATATCACAATTTACAGATGACAATGGATCTAAAACAATAACAAAACATTTAATAACAGGTATCTGTAACTATAAAATCCAGTATATCACATTATGATTAGAGTAACTTTTACCAAATTCATCCAGTGTTCCAGATTAGACACTCTGGTGGGCCGGTTTTGGCCCCTAAGCCACATGTTTGACACCCCTGGTCTAAACTAAAGATTAGTAGCTACCATATCCAGCAAAGGGCAAAAAATGCACAGGTTATATTTAAATAATTATGTTATCTAATTCATACATGAGGGAAACTGAATCCTGAGGAGAAGCCAGAAGGTTTAACTCTAAAATATTGATGGTTCTTTTAACCACAAGGCCCATTTTTTCCTCATTGCTTCCTTTGTGACATCACTGCATTTTGAAATCTAAAAAACAGGGAAACAGCAGAGAAAACCTAAATGAGGACTTTGCAGCTCCAACTTATGCAGATTCCTAGAGTCATGCACTGTCAAAGAGATTCAGAAATTCTTCTGGCCAAGACGGACAACTCTACCACTGCAAAGCCTCCAAAGGGCTTCTTTTAAACTGCCGACCACAAACAGCGGTCAGCACCTCCACCTGCATACCTGATGTTAGGACAGATGTTTAACAAGTCCTGCATCTGATGATGGAGCAAGAGAGCGAGAGAGAAAAGAGTTTTAGAAACTTTTTTCTTATTAAAATGAGAAAAAGCTGAAGTTGGAGCTTTTTTCTTTTACTGAAACTGCTACATGACCATTGAAAGCGCTGATCTGACCCACTGTGCAAACTGATTGAGTTCATCTTGACCTTAATTATGCTGCATGGAACTCCATCTACCCACTTTCAATCTCTCACCCTTACCTGAGAATTTCTGAGCTCTGAGTTCAGCTTGACCTCGGTCATGCCATCTTTAACTCCAGCTGCCTCAGTTGGTTGGGCTACATACATTAGTGTTAAAAATCTGCTGCAGTCTTCCTGAGTTAGTCCCTGCATGAATCACTTAGGGGAGTTGAGGCTGCAGTGTGACAGAAACGCTGGAAGCAAGTTTAATGAAGGTGATGCTTGCTTTAACGCTCCACCTCATCATGTCTGAGGAGTTTGTGAGTCGAACATCCGGAGCAGAGTTAACAGAGAGAGAATCATTTCTGCTACGACTTTCTTTTTATATATGTTTTCCATTTGAAAGATTAAATAAAGGTAATTATTTGCAGCTTAATAGCTTTCTTGTCTTCTTGGTGTTAGTAGCCTCTTCCCTTGATGCTATACTGTAAAGAAAAACCAAAAAAAAAACCTGTAACATTAGTTTTTTTTTCAAATATGGGGAAAACCAATAAGATTACAGAAATAGACAACATATTTACATGTGTAATGTAAAATAAGTAAATAAAATCTGCAACTGTGAAAATACATAAAATTCCCATTTAAAAAATTTTTTTTTAACATAAAAAGTCATAATACATTTCAAAATGGATCATAATTCCAAAAAATGTCATTCAAAAATAAAATGTGATGAAAATTCAAATTTAACATGGTGAATTTATTTATACTGTTATATAGTATGTATGTACATACATATAATATCATAGAGCAGGGGTAGGCAAATTCAGTCCCTAACAGCTTCAGTCCTGCAGGTTTTACATGTTTCTCTGCTTGATTCAAATGAAATTAATCAAATGAAATCAAACTTTTTACTTTATAAAGCACTTTTCATACAATAGCTACATGTAACACAAAGTGCTTCACAAAAGTAAAATAACCCATCCCTCCCACCCCCGGACATAGACCCATGCACACACAGCACATATGGGTGGCCATCCACTCTGAGAGGCAACACAGTCCGTGGATGCAGGGAGGTACGCTGCAGAGACCACCCCGACCCGGACAGACCAGGAAACACTCCACAAATGATGTACAGCCCCCCTGTCTCCCAGGCCCGGGGGGCAAGACGGTGTCCCCGTGGGCAGACCAGATACAGCTCCCAGCGTGGAGGGCCCCCATGAGGAAGGACTGGAGCTCAGAACCAAAAGATTAAAAGACTAAAGACAGCAAAAACAGAGTAATGATGAGATATATAAACGATGAATTTACAATTCAAGGATAAAAATGTAAAGATTAAATGATAAAAGAATGTATAAATACTATTGATCAATAAATAGAAAAGATAAAAAAAAATAAAAAAATAAACAAGAATTAAATATAAAAAATTAAATGAATAGAAATAATTAAAAGGATTAGAGATTAAGATTAATGGAATAAGCAGAATAAAAGAGTAAATAGAATCAGTTAAAAGCCAGATTAAAACGGTACTGATGATCTCTGGCAGGCTGTTTTATAGTTGGGGGCCATAATGGCTAAATGCAGCCTCTCTGTGGGTTTTTGATCTAACTCTTGGGATGATTAAAAAAACAGCTGCCAGAAGACCTTAGGGTACGCCAGGGCTGATATGATAAAAGCAGGTCGGATAAATAAGAAGGCCCACGACTGTAAAGACATTTAAAATTGATCCTGAAACGCATGAGGAGCCAATGCAGCGATTTTAAACCCGGTGTGCCCTCCTCCTGGTCCTCGTCAGCAGTAATTGCAGGGTAGAGATGGTCTTTTTGGGAAGACCAGAGAGCAAGGCATTATAATAGTCCAAACAATTAGAGACAAAAACATCAGCACCTCCGTGTTAGCCTGAGAGAGAAAAGGGGGGGTTCTGGCTATATTCTTAAGATGATAAAAAACTATTTTTGTTACATTTTTGATGTGGGTAAGCTCAGAGTCTAAACAACGCCCAGGTTCTTTAAACATTGTGATGGTTTAAAATCTTTTATAATTTTGGTAAAAGTTTCTCTCTCTTGCTTTCAGGACCAATAACTAAAACCTCTGTTTTGTCCTGGTTGAGCTGAAGGAAATTCTTTGCCATCCATGACTTGATGTCTAAGATACAGTTAAAAAGGGCATCGATTGGCTTCGTGTCATCACAGCGATGTACAGCATCTGCGTAGCTGTGGAAGCTGATGTCGTGTCTCCTGAGACACCCCCAAGTGGAAGCATGTAGATAAAAAAAATAACTGGGCCCAAGATTGAGCCTTGAGGCACCCCACACCTAATTTCATGCTTTCCAGAGAAACGTGTATCCATACTTACAAAGAAACAACAATCTGTAAGATAAGAGCTAAACCAGTTAGAAACCTGGTTGGCTTCTCTGGTACTGTTTTTAAGTCTGTTTGATAAAATGTGGTGGTCTACTGTGTCAAAGGCGGTACTAAGATCCAGTAAAACCAAGACTGTGAGTTGTTGTGATCCAACAGCTTATCAATGCTCCGTGACTCATTCATTCATTCATTTGAATAGTGTGTGTTGAAACAGGGAAACATCTAAAGAAATGTGTCTCTGGAGGACCAAAGTTGCCTGGAGGTTAAAGAGGGGGGTCTGGAAGACCCAGGTTCAAGTCCCTGGATTAGGAATGAACTGAGTTAATATTGTACATGCTTATGTTTAACATTAAACATTAAAAGCCTAAATGAAACAAATATAAAAGTATAAAACTTTTTTTTCCATTATGGAATTTTACAGTTTTTCCCCAAGTATATTTCTTTTGCACATCAATGTAGTACCTAATAAAGTGGCCTGTGAGTATAAGTCAAGCTAATGGATGCCAACTCTTCTCAGGTGGCACCATCAGCCTCAATCAGTTAGTGTGAGGAGAGGATCGAGAAAATCCTCATCATTAACTATTTATCTGTTTTCTATCCTCACATCAGGCTCAACATAGAGACAAGCAACCATTCATACTTAGAATAATAACCAGTGAACCTAACATGCTCATGTATGAGGAATCACCAAAATAAAGCCCCACATGGACACAGGCTAACTCCTCTAGCATCACGACTGGACGGCTCAGGGTCACTGAGCTAACTATAAGTTCTGCCAGAAAAAGAAAAAAAAGAGAGAGAAAAGGACATTTTTGGACTGTTCTAGAAGTAGAGAGCGTGTCTGCCCCCTGAACATAATCAGGCATTGGTCCCACAGGAGAAGAGTTTGACAGATGGGAGGGGGGGGGGCTCGGCCTCACATTCTACTTTTAGAAACTCAGACCACAAGTAAGCCCCGCAGTCTGAGAGCAAAGAGGGAAAAAACTGCACAATAGTATGAAGATATGATGGAGTCTGGTCATTAAGAGAAGATTTTAAAATTCTCTCTGAATCTGCTGATTTAGTAAAAATGTCACTTTTATCTGCAGTCTTTAAGTTTCCCTCTGCCCGGATGATCGGCACAAGCAGATTAAACTGTTTCCGCCGGCTTTAGTTCCATGAAATTCTCCAACTCATAGAGCACAGTTCTGGACTTCAGCGTTTACATATATGTCATATCATTTTTAAACAATAGCTTTAACATTTAAAGTATTTAAAACCCACGATCGCCATTTGTATGACCAGCTGGTAGAAGCAGAAAAAAAGATGGACTATTTCACTTGATATTAATGACTTATAATCCTGACTCCTTTTCTCTCCCTTTAACCTCCAGTGGAGAACCGACTCCATTATTATTCCTGGTAGTTTTTCACCCTGAAGGTCAGAATTCACCAGTTTTTGTCTCTGCAAATACACTTTCCTGATCAACCCTCCTCTATGTTATTGACTATTTTCACACAATCTATTCATTCCAGGACTGCTGCACCTTCTTTGTGTTGGTGTGAGACTATAAAGAAACGGACCCCTGCTGAGAAGCCAAGGTCAGCAAAGCTGGTGCATCATGGGAGTCATTGTTGAGGTGTGATCTCTGAGTAAAACAAAGCTATAGCTAGTTACTAACCTTGTTTTCTATTTGGTTTTGGAAAGTTGTCATAAAGCAAGTAGATTATAAGAAAACTCTCTATTCAGGGTGCATCAAGCAAACATACCACGTACTTCCTTTTTCTTTTATTTACAGCCTGAAAAGCAACGGTGTCCCCTTACAGAGTCCTCTTGCATCTCATCCACTTCATAAACTGCTGGACTCTACTGGTCCTACAAGTGGCTTTTTCTGCAGGCTTGACTGGTTTATTGCACGGAACTCTTACAGACCCCTGGCGTTGGACACAGTATGAAGAGAGGAGCCAGAACTTCACTATTCACGCCTGGTTATTAACTTATCTGGACATCGTATATTTGAAATGACCAACCGCTCGAGTTCGTCGCCAGTATAGAGGCCTGTCGCACTGTAGTATGGGGTGGTGGGAGATGGCTGGGATCCAGGGAGAATGGGGGGGTGAGAGGGTTGGGTGAACGTATTTTTGAAAGTGTTTAGTTTGCTTTTTTTTATTATTTGGTTTGTCTCTTTCTAAGATTTTTTTTCCCCCCATATTCTTTCTTCTGTCCTTTTTTAAATGCCAGTGTTTTCAGTTTTGTCTTTGGGTTTGTCTACATGTACATTTTGAAATAGAAAATAGTAAAAAAAAAAAAGAAAACAAATTTGCCAGGACCGATATCGCGGCGCCGTGGACGTATGAAGCGGGGACCGATGCGCCGTCTATGTATATATGTCTATGTTTTCATCCACTACAAAGCAAAACATCACTCATTCATCCCCATGTCAAAGCTGCTAGCAAGTTTTATTTCTTACCCACCAAACTGAGTTTCATCCTGCTTTTAGTGGGTTGGTGGGCGTTAAGTCAGAGCCCTGGATAGTCCTAGTGGGGATGTAGCAATACATTAATCTACAATGATTCATCAATTCAATAATGAATTGGCCAAGAGTGTTAAGTTGCTTTTTGTGATACAAATGGAAGTGATTGTGTTGAATCAGCATTTGATATAATCTCATACCGATCGCTTGCTAAATCAATGATCTAGACCCCTTACTACACCCTAAAAATATAAAGATGTCAGTGGTAATGAGTTTTCTGGCCACAGGAGGCCAATACTTAATGAATAAAAGAAAACTGCAGCTTTAAACCATCACTTCACTGATGAAATTGCAGGTTTTTATTTCAGCTGCTTCAAAGATTGCTGCATTAAGAAGGAACAGCACAAAGAAAAAAAGAAAAAAAGTTTAAGGGAAAACTGTAGGAAGCATTTGACTGTATCAAACTTGAATCAGCAGTGAATGCTGGCAGAGAAAACCAGTTCACTGTTGTGTTGTGGGTGGTGTTGGGTGTTTCCCCACCCATCTCTGCTGGCGCCGAGTGAGCGGCCGTTTGACACCGTGTTCTTCTGCAGAGGCATCAGAGTGGAACCACCGAGGAGGCGCCAGGGACCGCGGGAGACAGGGACAAGGCGGGAAAGGGATGCTGAGGGAGGGGCGGTATGGTAAACAAGCCAGAGAGACTTCTGTCAACGCCATGTTAGCGAGGAGGACGAGGAGAGGCAGGAGGCGAGGGAAGCTGAGGAAGACGGACTGTAAAAAAGTGATAGGAACAGAGGGTGAAAGATTGAGACAGAATAAGGTTAGAAGTCGACACATGACACGAGGATATGAAACAGGAGACCGGAAAAAGATGGATAGTAGAAAAAGAGAGAGAAAAGCAGAATTAAAGAGCCTGTGAGTGATGCTGCTGTCTCAGTGGAAGTGATGGCACTGCAGTCTTCTTCGTTTTCCTTTTTTCCACTTATGATTTATGTCTTCATTAGTTGCTTGTAATGTGGATAAAAACTGGCCCTCAACTCTGATGAAATGAGAAATTCATCTTAACTGTGTGCACATCAGGGGTTAAAAACCTGAGGTTCATTTTTATTCTGCTTGACTGTAATGATCGTGTTATTTGATTCCCGAGAAAAACAAAGAGAAAAGAATCGATCATATAAATGACCTGGCATATGACTTTACTTTTATTCCTTCAGTAAGCGAGCTAACTGCTTGTATTCATCAAATCTGCCTGATGAAGAGTTAGTAATTGTAGACCAGAGTGGGCTAAAGTGTTCCTGACCCACAGGAAATACGCTAGGTTTGCATTGCCTTTGTTCCAATTGTATCGTGAAACCGATCAAGGTTATAAAAAACACGATCAATCGGAGGATTTGATGATATCACATTGATAAAAGTGGCGTATGAACCTTACATTGGGACCAGAAATGACTGTAAACATGCCAGCGTTAGTAAATCCCTTTTCTTCAGTTGGTTAGGATCCTTCTCTGTTAGCTTCTGCTATGCTGTGCTTAAATTAAAGCTAACGGGGTAATAAAAGCCGTAGCAGCTTCCTTGCTAACTTGCCAACATTGCGGTTGCTAAAAAGCCGACAAAACCACAAGTTTGGCTGATTTACACTTTAACTAATCTTTCTATGTCAGTCATATGGATGTTGTTGCAGTCTTCATGATGAAGACGACAGACAATGAAGAATCTAAACAGCTGGTTTGTTTACACCAAACATGTAGAAACAAAGCTATCAAAACCCCAAAAAGGGTACTTACAGGAGCAGAAACAATGTAGGATTTGATTATTTTGACATGGCGCTGCAATATAACAATATTTAAACTGTGCTGGTTTATTTCTGCTGTATTAATATGTTTACCTGATACCGCCCACGTCTGTCTGCAAACAATTGCCTCAATAGAAAACACTACTGCACAGAGGTCGCGCTAGAATGTTTCTTTGTCGGCCATTTTGACTGACAGGGTCATAAACATCTGGTCATTTTGTATTTTTACCGGTCACTTTATCAAAAAAATAAAATAAATTATAATGATTTCAATAGCATTTAATTTTAAGCTAATATTTAGTCCGAACAAGGTGAACAGAAAATCCGCACTTTGTCGTCACATCATACAGAATACAGACGGCTGACCAGCAGTGAATCAAGACAGAGCGGTGACAACATGGAGAGTTTGTAGAGGTTGACCCAGACCGCAGGGTCCAATGTTACAAACCCGCATCCGCTCGAACTGTTGGGATCATTACCAATCCCGACCCAGGACCCGTGTTTATCTTACAATCAAATCTGGATGGACCCGAACCGTTGATTTACTTTTTTTCCGCAGATGTTGCACGAAATTCTTTTAAACTTGCCACTGAACCACTGCTACGTCTCTATAGACCCTTATTTTGACATATGGCGGCTTTATTTGATTCAGAGAGTGCAACAATGATCTCCACAAAAATGAGAGACATAAATAAATAAAAATATTTTCATGCAGAACCGGCCCGCACCCCCGTGAAATTTAATCAATGTAAATTTTACCCTCACAGCAGCTTTTTTGCATGAATTGAATAAAGAAGCCGAAAACAGTTACAATAAGTTAAGATTGAAAGAAAATGTTGGAGTCAGACGAGTTAGATCTGGTTCTAGAGAATCAGTGAGACCTCCAGGTGTGAAATCTTTGAGGCCCCTGCAGCTCAGGTTCAGCGGGAGGAAAACCCGCAGCATGCGCTCCGTCTGCACCAGTGGTTCAGCTGAGACCTGTGGTGGTCACAGACGCGCTCCAAGACAACAACTCACTAATATGTTCACTGCTACCAGGTGATCGGAGGGGTGGGGGGGTATTGCAATATGTCAAAATGACCAATGGCCTTCAGATTTTTCATCATCATTTAAAAAAAACGGTCAATATTCAGTTAACTGCTACTGCATGACCTGAATACCTTAATGTGTGGTAACACAAGAGAAAAAAGTCTTGCCGTTTCACCTAAGGGGCTCCGTACGGGATTTATGTGGCGATCGAAAGGATGAAATCATGGATGCGAGCTGCTGAAGAGAACTAGCTCAGCCTGAGAGATTGTGTGAGGAGGAGCTCACCTGGAGTGATCTTTACGTAGAGTCTTTGCTTTTTTCATACTGAAAGAAGTCAGATGAAGTGGTAGCTCAACGTTTTTAAGGTATCTAGAGCATGAACGTGCATCTAAACACTGAGACAACATCTCACATCTTCCTAGCCATCTTGGTTTGTTTTAACCACGACTTTGTTCACCAGAAGTACATGGGCCTGCAAAAGTCACATGACTCCACCAGCATTCCTTCCCTCCAACAGCTGTTGTAACATCAGGAAGATAAACGATCAAAACAATAATGTTTTCATTGCTTTTTTCAGATGCAAGATAAATAATTTGCTCGGCAACGTCATAAGCAATGCAGTGTTGACCTTAGCTACCATTAGCATCTCATCACACCCAGGCAGCTCTGCACACCAACAGACTTGGTTGAAAAAAAAAAAAAGCATGGATGGAAAACACATAAAAAAATGTAACTGGTTGTAGGACAGCTTCGTTGCTTCGTTTAGTAGCAAACCAGCTGTTTGTGGGTCAAATTTGTGAAGCAGCTAACCAGCAAATAAAGACTGCCCGCCTTTTTCTGATGGGACCCTACAAGGTCTCCAGACAGCCTTAATCTTAATCATGTTAATGGATTGATTAATCAACTCCTTAATGCAGTGTATTCAAAGTCTGTTTCTCACTAGCTCTCGATACACAGGGAAACCAGGAGGGGGGAACTGGACTATGATGGCTTTCATCATGCATTTTAGCCACTGAGACCGTATGTGGACTGCTGCTGCAGCGCTCACATGAACCAGCGTCTATTAAAGAGTTCAGCCGAATCTGGAAAAACTGAGACTATAATCCTGCTTTTTGTCTCTTCCAGCAGGGAAACACCTGATGGCTGGAAAGTCACAGTCAGACATTCACTCTAAAAAGTGTATTTGGGCCGTAGTTGATGACGAATGAATCCAACTTGATCTTTTCGGTTAGTGATAACATCTTGAAAACTGCCTTTTTAAATAAATAACTCATGATCTGAAACTTATTTAAAGACTGTCTAATGTGCCCTGACAATAAAAAATTGAAAGAGTAAGAAGAAAATGCACTTATAACAACAGAAGGCTGTTCCAGGGGTCCAGGCACGATAGAATTACATTACATCCTCACTTTTGCAGTCTTCAGGTTTTCATTCTGCATGCACAAAATGCTCCCATTGCTAATATCATGTGTCTCCTTGGTGAATTCTTTCTGCCTATGAGCACTATCAGAAGTTCTGCAGTTGTTTGTTAGGAGGTTTGCAACATCAGCGGGATGTGACTCTTCTCAGACTCCAGCTCTGAGTAATGACTGATACAGATTCATGCCAAATTGGTAGTGATGGGAAGTTTGGCCCTTTTCAAAGAGCCGGCTCTTTTGACTCCCGAACGCCTTCTTATTTTAGTATCTTTTGTATCCCTATAGTTTACCTTAACATTAAAAAGTTTTTAACACACAAACCATTCATTTTTGTGAAAATCGAAATAAACATGCATAAAAAAAAGATACTAAATGGGAACCGAAAGAGCCAGCTCTTCTTTGGGAGCCGAGCCAAAAGAGCTGGCTCTCTGAAAAGAGTAGAACTTCCCATTACTAATAAATATAATAATATGTCTTGTAACACACACACACACACACACACACACACACACACACACACACACACACACACACACACACACACACACACAC
>JBBBVU010000024.1:4297818-4308627 GCA_037177055.1 Atherinosoma microstoma | reverse complement strand
ATTCTCATCATGGATGTGCAGCAACTGTGTGATGCTATCATGTCAATATGGAACAAAATCTCTGAGGAATGTTTCCATCACCATGAATCTATTCCATGAAGATTTAAGGCAGTTCTGAAGGAAAAGGAAGTCCAACACGGTACCAGCAAGGTGGACCAATTAAAAATGGTTGGTGTGTGTAAAGTAAAATCCTCTCTGAATGGATGTTTTTACATAACTTAACTGGAAGGACACTGAGAAAGCAAAGTTTACTTAAAAGAAAAAGAATTCAAAGAATCCCTCATCTGTAAAAGGCACCTCAGGGCGTATGGGTGTCAACCCTCAATTATAACCGGCATGCTGCATGTTGACGTCTGCTGATCCAGTCACATTTTCCGGAGGGTAAATCCTGTCAACTGTGTACAAGATCCCAGTGTGACATTTTCTAAAAGGAACCAAAGGAGAGCAGATCTTATAAAATTGATCTGACATTCCAAGGAACTGCTCATTTGGTCCAAACTCAGTTATGCTAAACAGAAAAGACATTTATGGATATTTGCTTATTATTTGGATGCAGGTTGAAATATTTTAGATAAATATTGTTGCTTTAGATGACAAACAACATAAGCTTTCTATACAATCTTATCATAAAACCATGGCTACATATTCAGGCCAGACCCTGAAGCCTCCAGCGGTATGAAAACCTTACTTTCAGCTTCTGTTTAACCCTTTAACTGCCTTTTCTTTTGTTTGGTAGGAAATTCTCTATGACTTTAAAGAATCTTATCAAAAATGTGTGGAAATCAACCTGCCTGAACCATCTCCACCTCTTTGTTTGTAAGTAAGTGTTTGTTATTCCATTACTGATTCAAATTTTGACCAATTTACTATTTTTTACAATATCATTAACTGTTATCTCAAGTATTTAGTTAAAAAAAAGCCACTTAATCTTATTATTATTGTCCCAGTGGAAGGAAAAACTGCAAAGAAAATTTGACATCATTGAGTTAAAGAGTTTAAATCTACATGGTAGCATCTTAGCTTGCATGCTCAGGAGAGTTTGTTGCTTCTTTAAAAAAAAAACTATGTTAAAAAGTGAAATATGTTCTTGGCATCCCTTAAACCCTAATTACATCTTAAATGAACAATTTGGGCTTGAAAGTAACCACTTTCACCAGTCATCAATCATGACCTAAAAACAGCCACACAATAACATGATTAATGGTCAAAAAACCCTCCATTGACACTAGGAACAGCCAGAAATACTTATCATGGCGTGCCAATGCTGTCTGATCAGGTTTCCAGGGATGGTTGCCCATTCCTCACTTAGGCCTGTCAAGAGTTGGCCGAGCTATTGGCTCCAGTATTTCATCATCATATCTCTATGCAATAACCTGAAGGTCAACAGTAAGACCAGCCCTCGCCATCATACTGGTGGCTGTCCCGTCGGTGCAACAGTATTACCCAAAGCAGTTACAGGGAAACATTTATTTCAACCCTGGTGCACAAGTCCGACCATCCATCTGGAATTAACGTCATTTATTTCCCCCCCTGTCCTTTTAACCTTGGCTGGGGTTTACAAAACTCTTCACGTGTTTCATATGCATGCAGCATTACTTTCTCCACTAATGAACACATTCGATTGTAGTATCACCTGAGCCACAGCTGACTGTGTTTACAGTCCACTGTTGCATAGAGTTGCATCACTGCAGACGGTCGTATGCACGGCAGGATGTTGATCCGGTCGATTTGAAGAACGGTACAGACTAATCCCAAAGTCATTCCTCTTGTTGAAGATCTGGTGTCCCTTCCCAACTGGGAGGGAAACAGTTTTTCGGGTTGTTGCTCCTGGTTGATCTCCCAAAGTCTCATCCGTGACTTGATATTATTCAGTCCAACTCTGTTTAAACCTTCCTCAAGCTGACCAGTGGCTGCTTTTCTTTGTGTTTCAGTCAACATTGTCTGGACATGTGAGAAAATGTGTTTTGTGATGCATCTTTCTCCCTTAACTGTAAACTTGTTGTAAAGAGTTGTCAGAATGGTTTGACAACTCAGTTAATGAGAGAACTAAACATTGGAGAATGTCATGATGGTTTCTGGTGTGAGTTAGTTAAAACAGGGGATACTGGTTCCAGTTGGATAGTCTATTTTTTGCATAGGAAGCTTCCTAACTGAATTAAATAAGCTGGATGTAACTAAGCAGCAGTCATGATAAAAGCTGTTCAAATTCTCAAAAAACTAAGGAAGAAGGCTTCAATGATTCCTTTTCTCATCTCCTATTATGCCCTAGGATACACCGGAGCATCCTTTATGAAAGAGGAAATAATTGTGTCCAACTCCTTGTGGCTGCACCTTTCCAACCAGTGCTCGGTTATGTTTATCCAGCTGTATTTACTGTGATTCATGTGGATCAGTATGAGGACAGACCAGTGAGTAAGCAGCCTGTCACATTATTTTGCTTTTGTGACTTTTCCTCCCTGTTACGACCCGGCTCTAGGTAAACTGAGCCGCAACAAAAAAAGGAAGAGTGGCAAGATGATAAAAATGGAACAACACAGATTTATTATTTCTTTTTTTTCTTCTTTCAGATTTATTATTTCAATAGGAGATGTGGAACAGACAACCAGAGTTTCAAACACAGGGGAGTTGAGGTTCACAATGCTGCTCAAATAAATAAAAACCAGAGCCTAAACTAACTTAAAGCAGCCAGTCAAAAGAACAAAACACAAAACTTGGCCCACCGAGCTATAAGATAACAAAACCCCAAAAGAAGCAGCACCAATAACACTATTTTTACAAATAGGTACAACATCTATATACACACACAAAACAAAATCCCTCTCCAGCCCAACTCCAAACTACTTCTACAAACTAACTCAAATAACAGAAGGAGAAGCCATAAGGGCTTATAAGGAAAACTATCCAATAACTAAACAAATACAAGACTTTTAACAGTCTTATAACAAACTACAAAAGAAGCCAAATGATTAAACTATCCGAAAAACAAAACCCCTCAGAAAACAAAACTAAAGAACTAAGCTATGCATCTACACTAATACAAAAGCTATAAAGCTGAACTTACACAAAGTCAAGGTTGTCAAATCTTCAAAAAGTCTCAAGTTCCAGCAAGCTGGGCAGACTTACTGAGCCAAACAGTTGCCATTGAATGAAGGGAGTGCTGAGC
Organism: Atherinosoma microstoma; assembly: GCA_037177055.1. Taxonomy (NCBI): domain Eukaryota; kingdom Metazoa; phylum Chordata; class Actinopteri; order Atheriniformes; family Atherinidae; genus Atherinosoma; species Atherinosoma microstoma. Next base: position 4,305,464 of record JBBBVU010000024.1, on the reverse strand, counting down.
CTTTTGTGCTGGGCAGGGAGGAAGTGGAGCAGTGATTGGCCAGGATGCCAACAAACCAGGATGCAGGTGGAGAAGGTGTGGTGAGGTGGACGATCCCAGCCGGGCAACAGAAAAGGGTTATTAGCATGTGGGACTGGACACCGAAGGAAACAATGGGTTGACAGCCGTAACACTCCCACACATCAATCTTCTACCGCTTATGATCCAAGGTCAGGGCAGCAGCTTAAGTAGATGAAGCCCAGACTTACCCTTCCCTGGCCACTTCTCCCAGTTCATCTGGGCGGGGGGGGATCCGAGGCATTCCCAGGCCAACCGAGTGATGTAGTCCCCTCCAGCGAGTCCACTGGACCTCCTCCCCAGTGGGACATGCTCAGAACACCTCACCATCCAGGAGGCATCTGAACCAGATTCCCAAGCCGCCTCATGTGGCTTTACTGGATGCAGGAGAGAAGCAGCTTTATTTTGAACCCCTCACAGTTTCAAAGAGTGGGATAGCTTCTCCATCCTCTGTAGAGGAAACTCATTTTGGCCCATTTGCATCTGGAATCTCATTATTTCTGTAATTCCTCTCCGCTCCTGACCCTTTGACCATTCTTGATTACGAACCTTGATCACAAAGTAATATTTTAAGCAGACAGCCACGCTGCAGAGAAATAAAGCAGCCAGAGACACAAGCCACACCTGGGGCGTGCAAAGTGGGAAGGAGGAGAAGAGGAAATCCTATTCCACCACATATGTTTACATACTAATATGATATATGTAACATTGTGATTGCATTAGATGAGGTATATAAACCCTTTTCCCTAATACATTCATTGAAGATAGATCTGCATCATAATGTTGGCCGGTCGTCCTTCCACATTTATCCTACCACCGTTTATGGCAGAGGTGTCCTACAGGTCCACAGTCCTGCAGGTTTTCAATGTTTCCTGCTCCAACACACCTGACTCAAATTAATCAGTCATTGTGCAGAATTTCATATGTTGTTGGATCCATTTAATTTGAGTCAGGTGTGTTGAAGCATGAAACATTGAAAACCTGCAGGACTGTGGCCCTCGAGGACCGACTCTGGTTTATGGAGTTACTAAGACATTTTCCAAAGAGCTCAGGAAAAGACGAAAGGAGGTTTTCTTTTTTTTCTCCACCGTACCCATCCTTCTCATTTCACTGTATTCTTCTTTAGCAAACTCTGGGGAGCAATATCGATGGTAGGGGATTTAGAGTAAAAAGCAAAAAGTTTTAATAAATGATCAGAAGTCCAACTAAACTATTTCTGTATGCAGCCGTACAGGGCACGCTGTCGTCATCAGCAAAATGCTTGACCAACTTTAAGCAGTTAATTCAAAATGTTTTGGCCAGTGTTGTATTTGCATACAAGTGTAATAGTTTCTCTTATCTGGCTCAAGTATTAGGAAGCATCGTTTGTAATTTAAATTACCCTCCTCTCAGGGGCGTTTCTCCTTCTTTGCAGCATTCAGAGCAATTCATGGAAACAGCTCTCCACTATCAGCCTTGAAGTTGCTTAAGATACGGCTCTGAATATTTAATGGGGCCTCTTTTAAACGGCTATTTTTATCAGCTTGACTCAATAATTCAAAGCACACTTTCTCCTCTACTCCTGCGTGTTGTTGGTGTGGGTGTGTCCTCCTACTGTTGTGTGTGTCTTGAGGTGCTTCATCCAACTTTTTATGTAACAGGCGAAAAGGAAAGGAACGTGTAGCTGAAAGGAAACACTTTATTTACATATGCATTAGTCATTGGATAATGAGAAACCGGGCTATTAGAGATGCACAGCCACGGATATAATCTTAAGAATTCTGTGGTTCGGATCTGCTTGTCATCCTATTGAAGTCTGCCAAGAGAAAAGGCTTTTTTCTTCTTTGGATCTAACAGCAACTAAGATGAGTGAGAAACATAATGGAAAAGTACCAGGTTTTTTTTTTTTTTCCCACCATGGCTTCAAACTCTAATTTAACATAATGTCAGTTCCCCTCCTGAGTGTTTTACATTTTGAATATGAAAGTCTGTTTTGGAAAAATGAAACCTTAATCAAACTCGGAGGCAGCCGAAAGCCGAGCACTTGAACTACAATTGAATACTCGAGCCAGTAATCAAAGTGCTTGTGTTTTCTTTCTTTTACCTGCAATCCAATCAGAAGTTTGGTCTAACCCTGGAAAATGGTTGTAATAGAGCAGATTTAAACTGGTTTAATGAGCTGTAATTATAGCTTCACTGAAGGGCAACAGAGTGTCTAACATCTTTACTGAGATAACCAGCCTGTAAGCTTTGTTATTTGGCAGGACATGAACTTATATTGGGACGACTTCTATCTCATACATATGTCTGAGCAAACTGAAGCATGCTTCTTCTTCTTCGCCATCAATGTGTGTTTAAAATTCTCTAGACTACTCTAAGATCCTTCCACCCCTTTATAGACTATATAGTATATGATCAATCTTTATTTGTTAACTACCTTAATAAACCTTTCAACCAGCTTTAAATCTTCATCCAACTTCTTATTTATGTTTCGAGTCCCTAGCTCTTCTAAGTTCTTGTCCTGGTCGAACACAAGCCACATTCACATGGAGACAACTTATTTTGTTTTAAAAAGGTTTTCCAGAAACATACGGGTGAAGGCGTGCAGAAATAAATGGAGAACAAAGAATAAAACATGGAGCATGGACATAAACTTGTACGATGTAAATAGTTGGGCCGATACCGATATCAGTATCAGAAATACTCGCCGATACTGCCAATAATTAAAATTAAGATTTCCTTCTGGATCAATAAAGTATCTATCTATCTATCTATCTAAGTTACACAATCTTGCGTGACGGTTGTTTTGAGCTGGTAGGCGGGGAAGCTGCTAACATTTAGCATTAGCGTTATCTCAGCAACTTGGCATTATTACTCATTAGAAAATCCCTCTAGCAAAGCAGCAACATGCCGAATATGCAGGGATGAAATTTCCAGATCCGGCACGAATGCTGCCACATTTATCACCAGCAACCTTATAAAGCTTTTGGGTTGCCATCACGTAAAAGAGAACGAGGAGTTAGTGGCCTGCAGCAACAATAAACACTGGCAAATGCTATTGTGTTGTATTTGCATGTTACTAACTGTGTGTCTGTCTCTTCTGGTTTGTACTTCTTCTAATAACAGAGCCTTTTTGCAGGCGCTTTCACAGACCCACCAGTCTGATCAGTGTTTATATCGGTTGCTTGTCAGTACTCATGTTTGCTGCTCCCTCAGCTAAAACCAGAAAATTAATCTAATATAATTACACAGGGTGCTGCAGCACGTCCCTCCAACTCCCTCCAAGATATAAAGGATTCTTTTTATTGTTGTCGATTTGACTAGTTTTATGTAAATTTCTTCAGGGCATTTTTGTTTACATGCATGTATGTATGTGTCATTTGCTAATACACACACAGTATATGTGCAATTATATGCTTCATACATGGATTTGCATATAAATGGACTTCTGTAATTGCAATAAGCTGGAAATATGTGCATACAAGTGTACATTCAAACAGACGTAATAGAGACAGATGGCTCAGGTTCCCTCCCCACCCATGTTGGAGCGCTGCTCCTGCCGGTGTATTGCGTCGCTCACCGCGTGTGTGTTCTGATTAGAGTGTGTTCCTCCCTGCATGTGTGTGCCGTGGCGGTGTGTTACTCTCTGCAGCGACCGGGATTGATGCTGCGGCCCCTGATGGCAACTCAGAGAGAAGCGCCATGGACTCACAAGGGAACACCCGAGACAGAAAACACAGCAAAAAGGAGAAAGCACTCTGGGTTTTATGATATTATTTTATGCAAGGCTGCAACTGAAGTGAAATTATTCCTTGTCTGACTCACCGCTGCCTTTACTGCCTAATCGAAAAACCCTTTAATTTTCCATAAGGTGCATTTTATTACATCATTATGTTCATTTTAATGCATCGTCATTATTATCAATTATTCCAATAAAAAATGCTTCATATTTACATTTTAAAAAATCTGTACAGTCATTTCTTCTCTGACAGCCTTATCAACCTCCTACACTATTTATATTTCTAAAAAATGGAGTATATATAGATAATCATGGGGTAATGGCTTCCCAGCAAATGGCTTGCAGAGATGAATGTAGACGATGTGTCCCCTCATCAGGACCAATAAAGTCTATCTGATCTGATTTCAATCAAATTTTCTCATGATATCAGACGGCATTCAATGCCCTTCAATCAGTTTAATGATTCACTGTGTACGTCGTAGGCTTCCTGTATTGCTGAAGCATGTTGGTAAAGTCAAGGATGAACGATCAGCAATTAAAGTTTTTCGGTTTACAGTGAGCAAGAAAGCAGCATTTTCTTTACTGTTGTCAGAAAACGTGAGAACAAACATGACAGAAAGCTATAGGAACATTAGCACTGTTTATACTAACACAGGACGTATCTGAAGCAGCATTACTGTGTCGATTACTTGTACAAATGAATCAATTTCCCATTCAGACAAAAACCAAACAAACTCCAGACAAAGAGCAAGCAGACCAACAGGTACGCTAGCTTTGGGGGAGAAACTTTGCAGGACAGCTTCTATTATCCACACCAAGGAAGGGCGATACCTACATTTTCCCTGTCAATACAATACAATTATGTTATGGTACTTTTTCATCGATTTCAATACTTTTTTGCCTTTTGAAGGATAATTACAATTGTACAGTGTGCATTAATATTTTTATTGCAAGGGCAATATCAAATATAAATATAATATAATATTAACTCAACATAAATACTTGAAATAATTCCTTTAAAAAATTACACTGATGAGTAAATCAAACAAAAATAAGATTTATAAAAACAAATCTTTTTAAAATGATGAAATAAACTACAGATTAATGTAATATTATTCACATTTATTTAATGGAAAATAGTAAAATGGAAAATATAATAGTAATGAGGTAAATATAATACAACATAATACACAATAACCTGCATTAAACCAGTAAAATATCAAAACAAAACCTCATCATCACTAACACTAGAAGTATTATCATGACATCTGATAGGCTGCCTGGTCATGTGACACAGAAAGGAAAACATTGTGGCTTTGCAGCAGTTATTGCTTAAAACTTGCAGAATTGAAAACAAATTACATGTTTTGTATCAGCAGAGTAGTATCTCAATATTCAAAAAAGTATTGAAATCTGATACTTTGACTGTTATGCCCATCCCTAATCCACAACTCCACAAAGTCAGTAGAGCAATTAGCCTACGTCCTCACTGGAAGCTTTGCTTCAGCTGACACAAACCTCAGAGAAATACAGTCTGAATAGAAACTTGTGCATGTCAGCAGTCTGAAGCATCCACACAGATGTTGCTACCATGAATTAGCTCCGAGAAGATGGCTATCATCTTGTTCCGCCTTGCATGAGAGATACTTAGCTTAGCTTAGCATAGAGGCTAACAATAGGGAGAAGAGGTTAGCTTTCTATGGTCCAGTTTGACCTTTTCATACATAGTTCTATGTTATCTTGTTTTTTAGCTTCTTTTATTTGTATAAAAACCAAAGAATGAAAATAAGTTGTGCTAAAACTATTGTTGTAGGGAAGGTCAATATTATATCTGAGCTATAGAGGTTCGGCTGGACTCAGCGGTCAGGGGTCTCATCTCATCTGGATCTGGTGCTTGGTTTTGCTAATTCAGCTTGTGTTGGAGCGTTGAGAAGAGTTTTTCAACTAAATCTCCTGGCCGGTGTGTATTGTCTTGTGAATGATTGCCACTATGTGAGTCCTGTATAAGTGCAGACTCTAAACGTACTGTTTTATTTGAAGTATTTGTGAAACTATTACTTTATGTATTTAATACACTGCAATAAAGGTTTGAATGACAGATGGAACCTTTATTTAACATCTATAACACAGATTTCCAGCTGATTTTCTGTCAGATGAGTGAAGCCTTTTATGAATTTTCCTGGTAAAGTTGGCTGGGTGCTTCGAGGGAGCAACAAAGAGACTGATATTAACAAAAGGGTATTTCTCTGTAATTTATTTAACATCATGTCAAACTGTCATCAGGGTTGTGTCATTTTCCATAAAACGCTCTAGGCTAACTTCACTGAAAGGGAGGCAGGTGTTTGTTGTCAGTGGCAACCATCTCTTTGACGCATTCCTCTTTAAATAATAATTACCTCTGTTTCCCAGCGAAGCTTCTGTTCAGGTTAGAGCCTTTGTATTGTACATGAAAAAGGGGAACTGGCACAAACACGCACAGGAAGCTGGTTACAAAACAATAGATACATGTAGGAGGTTAGTGAAGTCAAGCCGTCAGTGGATCTCATTAATGTAGGATGTCAGTGAAGTTTTCACGTTGGCAGACAGTGTATGAGTCACGAAGTTACCTGTTGGTCAAAGAAATACCCTGACTGATCATGTTGCTGAGCAGTGATACAGCAACTAATCTGGAATACGATTGCTTAAGATCTCATTAGGCAAAATGAGCAGAATTACCTGCTGATAAGTCTTTTCATGGCAGGTTTTTGAACATAAAGCAGGGAAAACCGAGGTGTTACTAATCTCTTAATCACTACATGCAGATACGCAGCCCTTATGTCCAGTATTAAATAAACAAATATAATTACTTACACCTCATTGACAAGATCGTGGTCTTGTCAGATAAAAAAAAAAAATCCATTTGCCTTAATGATACCTGTAGGAGGTGAGAATCCAACAGCTTGTAAGTGCTGCATTAACCATTTCAATTTCATGAAGCTTCTGCATGAAAAATTACCAAGAATATGTTGCTTAATGAACTGTCACACGGGTCCAGATAAAACATCTCATTAGGTTTGTTGCACTATGCATTCTCATTAAATACTGCTTATGTGTGCTCCACAAAGGGCATCAAGACAAAAAAAGTCTCTGACTTGCAAACCATCCCTTAACCCTTTAACTCCTGACCTAAAAAGAGATAATAATATGCATATATGTACAGATATTTCACTGTGTGAATTATTATTGTGCAAAAAAGGCAATAAACAAGTATCAGCTTGTACACAAGAGGGTTCTGAGTAAAGTTTTTACCATAAAGTGATGCATTAGGTCTCAGAAACAGTATGAATCAAATATGATATATTAGGCTTTAATTGGTTAAAATTCATATTGTGGTATGTAACCAGATATTGTATTAACACAGGACTTAAAGCCAATCAACGGGTGCCTTAAAGTGCAATAGCACTAATGACCTCTAAGTGGTAGTTTCGAAACGGCTTTCTCCAGCAGAGGGAATACAGCCAACATGGCTACTGCTGCTAGTCCTGTTTTTGACAGTATTTAAGTAGATTGTTTTTGATGGATCAACAAAGATCCTTTCAACCGACTGAAGAATCGATATAATGTATGTTAACAACTGGCCAAGAAATGGGGTCATATCGGATGTACATCTCACACATGTTAAAGGTATACTGTGTAACTTTTGGCCACTAGGGGGCTAAACCTGCAACTTCCCACAGGCCACACGACGCTAGTGTAAAATTAAACAGTCTTTCTCTTTCTGGGCTCCTCAGACACCGTGTTCACCCTCTTACTTGGTTCAGATTTGACAAACTTTCAAGGAAAAAGTAGCATGAAGCACAGCCCACTGTGTTTTATAGCTGTAGAGCAAAGC
>JBBBVU010000024.1:4211049-4225044 GCA_037177055.1 Atherinosoma microstoma | reverse complement strand
TTTCAAGGGCCTTAATTTGAACTAATTTCATTTACTACCTTTTACTACCTTTTACCACCCCGCGGCAACCCTGTTTTTACAGCATGTTTGAGGATGTACTTGTAACAGTGTCGACCAACCACAGCCAGTCGACAACAACCTTCCTTCATATAAGAAATATTTTGTCATTTTCTGAAACATTCCTCCTTCAACCTACAAAGACTGGAAAATGAAAGTCGAAGCAAATAAAAATTAATTCCCCCCCCCTTGAAATCCCAATCACAGATCTGTGCCCAGATCTGGTCCTCTGATCCGATTCCTGCAGGTATCTCTTCATTGTTGAGCTGACAGTCCACTGGGAGGATCCCATCAAGGAAGCTTTACAAAAGGAAGAAACCTTGTGATCTGAGCATGACAGATGAGGCCGAGGACTGAGGCTGGCAAGTGAAGGGGTGTCCAGGGAGGTGGGCTGCAGAGGCTTCAGAGCCAGCTGCAGGAGGAGGTGGGCATCAGGGGGCAGACCTAGGACAAGTTCATAAAAGAGCTTGCCGCTGTCACCGATAGATCAGTTATTGGCTATTTATTACTTTCCTGGGTTAGGAGAGGGGTCAATTTAGTCCAACTTATAAATCCAATCCCACTGCATCATGGATCCTAAAAGCCCTGAACAGAAAGCCTGTGGATAAACAGTTAAACAGCTTAACTCTACAATTCAGCTTAAAACACAGTTCTCAGCCTTTTAACTTGTTTTAAACACACAAAAAACTTGTTTCCATTAAAATCTGTGAATTTCTTTTACTCTGACTAATTTTAGAACGTGATAATTACATAATAAGGCACCTCAGTTCACTCCAAGTGTGACTAAAACTACGTGTAATCAGTAAGAAATAAGAGATGTGGAGATGGAAATGTGGTCTCATTAAAGACAATGACAGTAGCATGAACTTTTCCCAGAGATAGTCATTCATATCTGCACGAGGAATAAGACGTTAGCAGCTGATGGATTAAAGAAACTGTCATTTCCAATGAGGGAAGAGAGGTCGTATACATTTAGAGCCTGAGCCTGGCAACATACCAGCAGACAAACTGGCCAAATACGGCTCAGACAAGCCCAACACTGACAGTCTGTGTCAAAAAAAAATCTAATTCAGCTCCCCAGCCTCCACCGACTGTACCTGATTAAGAGGCAGATTGAATGTGCAGCGTCAGAATCCAATTATTCCTGGAAAGCCATACCGTGGTATTGTTTCTTTTTGATTTGCACTTGCCTGTCTGCCAGCTGAGGCACCTTGTTCAACAAACAAAACGGTCCAAAAGCCAGTATTTACTGGCAGAAATATCCTCCCATTTTCCTTTAGATCAGGACATGAATATATAGAAAGAAAATAAAATCTACATGGATCAAGTTCTTCTGATGAAGTTCAGGAGAATTTAAGCTTCATGTTAGAAAAAAACGACACAATAAAAACTATTTTTCTCAAAAAGTAAAACATCACAGTATGTGTGATTGTATTTTGTAAGAGCAATTAAATTAAAAATAAAGTGCTTTACTGGACTTATTGTGGCTTTTTTTCTCTCAAATGGTTTTAAATCTGTTGCTACACAAAAACTAATAAATCATCAAAGTCAATATTTTGTCTAATCTTTAATCATATCAATTGGATTAAAAAGATCCTCCACATTTATTCTTTTGGAAAATAACTTTTTTTGTGTTTAATGAAAAAAAATGTGCGTAATGTAATAAAATGGGAATTTAAAGGATTCAAATCCTGATAATTACTTAATATTTAATAATCTTGATCAGGAATGGTGTTAATCAAAATATTTATTATTATTCAGGAGTATCTTCCTCACATTTTTTTCTCTTCTCTTCTTAGCTGAACAACTTTTTATCCTATGAGACCTTTTCCTGAACTCACAGTTCAAGTTGCCGTCTTCCTTTTTTATGTTTCCAGACTTAAATATTTTGATATTAGTGACATGGTAAAGTAGCAAAGGCAGCTCATTCCCCATCAGGTTGGTATGTGCAGGTATACGGCAACGCTGCGTCTGAACTAGAAACTCTCAGTAAAAAACTAAATCATATATAATTATTTATAATTCATATATAATACATACAAGTTCCAATGGAAATATTTCATGAGCTGATTCTGCGTCAACATATTCTGGTCGGCTTTAACCTGCATTTTGCTTATAATTTGTAAAAGGAGGATTGGAGAATTCAACCCAATATCCGATCCATCAATCACATCGATACCAGAGCCTGATGCTGATACTGGACCGGATCTGTCCCAACTCTACTAAGAAGTGCTGCATGGTGGGTGAATGTGGCGAGTGGTAAAAGTGCTTTGGTCAACAAGACTAGAAAAGTCAATTTATCATCTAAAGAGTCTTTACTAGAAAAGTAAATGAAACCAGCTGACATAGTTCAACACACAGCAGGATAAATATCACTTACAGCCGTTCTTACAACAAGAAAACACAGTTTAATGATAAAGAGCAGACCGAGGATCAGCGTTTGGCAGCAGGAAACTCTCACAGAAATAAAAACTCCAGTAAACCTACCACTGAACTGCTCAAGGACATACTGAATACAACCGAACACATTTCCTGATACAAACAACAGAAAACACAAATAACGCACTCAACTTATTCATCCTGATGGAAAACACCCACGTAGAACAGGAACAGCATGGTAGCAACACTAACAGGAACACCTACACACACAGTTTATCTGTAACAAGCCTGAATTAAATGCTAATTTATCCTTCAATGCAGATTAATGTAAAATTCAACATGTAACTGAAACCAGAACAAACCATTCAAACCACAATTATTGGTCAGATAAAGGGAATAAATACATATAAATAAATAGATAAATATGTATAAATATTTGTTAAAAAGGTTTAAGACTGAAACATTTTCTCAACTGAAAAGATAAAAAAATCTGAAAATGTGGACAAGAAACAACAAATCGACAGCAGACTGTGATTTTATGAGAACTTCCCACGAGGGAATGCAAATGTTTGATGAGAAACGACGTGTGTTGAACATTAAAGTAAAAAGAAAAACAACCATCCAAACCAGCACAGCCTGAAATAACTCTGTCCAAACAACCAGAAACCTCATGAGAACATCACGAACACACTCATCATCACCTGAGCGGCACGTCTCATGTTTACTTGTAGGGGTGAGAGTGGTGCAGGTGTTTAGTCTTGGCTCTTCTTGAAAGTCCGACCCGGATTGGACGTGCGCACGTTTTCAGAGGCTCCAGTCTCCTGAGCTGCTCCGGTGGTCCTGCACACACAGCAACACATTGATGCCATGTTGAATGTTTTCATGTTTTCCTGTGCTTACAGCTTCTATCTGCAATAAAAGACGATAACGTGAACATCTTGTTTCATACTATGCTAACATAGCTTCATGTTGGCATAGTATGATTATGGTTGTAAAACTGATGAACACATCATCTTCCTCAGAGGAGCAGGTTGTTATTAATCCATCAGATTTAACCTGGATGGCATTTTTCATATATAACTGGATCTGTTTGATCATGAACATGCAGACATGCAAGACAAAAAAAAAAATGTGTCTGCCGTTTAAAGGACTGTGCATGACATTTTCCCAGTTTTCTGCATGTAAGTGGAGCTAAATTGGTTTATACTGGTGAAATATTGTGGTGAAAGACTGATGATGATAGTTGTCATTTGACATTTTTCTACAATAAAAAAAACACCACCAGAGAATGTCTGAAATGTAAAGACGGACAAGACAAATCACAGTGACAGAGTTTATAACATCCAGATCTGCTGCAGATGCTCAAAGAATCTGAATATTTATCGCTTATATAATTGCAATTAGTTGCAACTTCAAGAGCGCTCTGCTCCATTGGGCTTTGATTTATGATTTTATTGTGATTATTGCAATTTGTTGCTGCCATTTAATACTTTTTATTGCTTTCTTTGCACCATCTGTTATGCTTTTAATGTTGTATGTAAAGCACTTTGGATTGTCTTTTACAGGAACTGTTATACAAATAAACTTGCCTTATATTATTTTTAAAAAAAGTTGGAATTACATGTCAGATATTTTTGCAAAAAACAAAAACACAAAAGCTGCCAAAAGATCAGACATTTCAGGTTACAACAATCATAAAAATCCATAAAATCCATGAAGGACTTGTTTATATTCTAACCACGTTCAGAGCATCATAAAGGTTTTAAAAGTGAAAACAGAGGAAACATTATTGCATTTGTGTGAGAAAACACAAGAGGAAGATTAAAAGTTGCTGATTAAGAGATAAAAATAGAATTGACATTATATTATATAATTAAATCATGGAAAATGAAGATATAAAAAGACAAATATGTGAGTAAATGAAAGAGTAAAAAAGACTAAAAAGTAAAAAATAAATATGATCAGATTAAAAGAACGATAAAATGAATATAAGTTATTACAATTTAAACAAAAATAAAATTGTATGGATTATTAAACAAATGAAATTATCAATAATAATGATGAAACATTAAAATTCAGCTAAAAGTTGGACTAAATGAGTCGGTCTTGAGTTTGGTTTTGAAAATATTACGTCTATTTCATTTTAATTCGTTTTAATGTTCATGTCAAACATAGTTCAGTCTTGTGTTTCTCCACATTATCTTAAATCTGGTACTTTCTCAAAAGTTAGTAACACACAAAAGCATCTGCAGTTTTTATCTATTATCACCCTGACTTTTCATTGTACTCAGGCATCAGTCAGGACTCCTTTGCCACCTCTAAATAATTCAAAATGCTGCAGAGAAACTCATTACTGGGACAAAAAACTGTGAGTACATCTCCTCTGTGCTTGCCTTCCTTCCCTGGCTCCCCGTTAGATTTTAAGATCTCACTGATCACCTTCAAAGCCTTAAATGACCCCAACATACATCTCAGATGAACAGACCAGGGCCAGATAATGACCACTAACTAGATCAGACACAACATCTCCCTTTAAATCCTCCTAAAAACTTTTTCAGAAGGTCTTTGGCATTGTTTGATGAATATTTCACATTGTTCTGTTGCTGCTGATGTGGCTCTGCTGGGAACTGTATACACAATACCGTGTTTTTATTGTTGATTTTATTCACTTTTTGAAGGGAATTCAGTTCTAGAGTTTCTTTATGTTTCATTTTGTTGTTTTCTCAAGTCGTTTTACTGGTTTTTGATTCTGTGAAACACTCTGTTTAGAAAAGAGCTATATAAATAAAGTTTTACAATCACTTATTATCATAATAAGATCTCTTCCAGAAGACCTGATAGTGAGGGGGTTCATAGGGTAAAAGCAAATCTGATGAAGAGGAAGGACCGAGGCCATTAAAAGTTTTAAAAACTAATAATAAAACCTTAAAATCAATTGTAAATCTGACAGGGAGCCAAACTGGTTGCTGTTAAAATATATACCAGCCACTTTCAGCAGACTCAAGGTTCATCATGAAAAGGAAGAGCAAGAGAAAAAGGAAAGAAAGGGTAAAACTGGATGAAGGAGAGAGTCATATTTTTTCATCTCTGATATTTTAGTTGCTGTTGGGAAAAAGAAGAAGCAAAAACTGCTTATTGACTAAATCATTACTCCCGATCTGCCGCGTTTCACAATCTATACACATGAAAACTTTTCAATTATTTCAAATTTCTTTCCTTTTACTTATAAAGCAACTTTAAGACCCCCACTGCAGGAGAATTAGCATTTTATCAATAACATGCTGAAGGAGATCATTACAAAATGAAACTCACTGTGGCCCAGTTGTTCCAAGAGAGGCGAAGACATAAAGGACGGAGACCAAATTTTCCCTTTCTGCTCCATCTCCTGGGGCTCTGAAAGCAACATATCGACAGTCAGGACAGGCTAATTCTGTCTTATTTGCTCTGTTTAGCCTTAAATGTTGCTTGTGCCTTCATTAAGGTGTTTTAGTTCCACCGCACCTTTACAGAGAGACAGGGGGGGGGGGTATTTGAACATTTGTCAGAGTGAGCGGTGTCTACTTGACGAGACGAATCAATAAAAGTAATGGTATTTCCCTCCTGAATTAACCACGCTGACCTTTTCAAGTCCGTCACTCACCACTGTGAGAACAGTTAGCCACGCAACAATGGGAGGAAAGTTTAGCAACACTTTCTTTGTAAAAGTTGCCCAAAACATAAATGAAGAACCTTTATCCCTTTCTGCAGTGTCCTTGGACGTCTCCCAGCTGGGGTGTGTGTTAAGGGGCACTTCCTGTTCCCCATCGCTGCTGACGGCAGTGAGAGAAACCCCTGATTCACCTCCACAGATTTCCATGATGAGGTCCTCATCAGCTTTTTCTAAAAATAAGCAGGAAACAATCTATTTTTACACAGTGCAAAAAGGCGTTTGCTCTCTGATTCCCTGAGTTAAGAGTCCACACTCGAGTTTTTAAAGATGACTCGGCGATCTTAAACAGCTTTACAGTGTCAAACCTAATAAATCTCATTGCACATTTTCATGGCAGTGCAGTGAAGAGCTCAGATGGCTGAAGCAGGGATTTACTGTTGGGAAATATTTAGTGTTTATTCACTCACTGCTGACATGGAGATGAGATCCATTACACTCTCCCCACTTTCACTGTGGGGTATATTTCACTACAGACAGCAGAGTGTTAGCTAGTTTTAGTTGTAGCATCCTGCCCTGGTCTGAAAGTAAGAATCAGATCCACTGCTAGGATTCACACAAACATCCCTCATCCATTCATAGATCCATCCTCCCTCCATTCAATTCTCAACAACCCATCCTTTCATCCTCCTTAACTCTCCATCATTCATTCATTCATTAATCTATCCTCTTCTATTCCTCAACCATCCATCTTTCCATCCTCCCTTCAACTCCCTTATCCATTCATCCATCCATCCTCCTCTCTCCTTTATCTGTTTATCTATCGTCTCCCTCATTCATCCACCCTTCCCTCTCTTATCTGTTCATTAATCCTCATTCCTCCATTCATCCTTCCATCCTCCCTTTGTCTCTCATGCACCCATCCATCATTCCTCCTTTATTCATTAATCCCTTTATCCTCCTCCCTCCAACTCCTTCATCAATTTATTCATTCATCCATCCTCCTGTCCTTCATCTGCTCATCCATCCTTCACCCCCTCATCAACCACACCCTTCCTCCATCCATTCAACCTTCCATCCTCCTTCTTTCTCCTTTACCCATCCATCCTCCTTTCCTCTCATTTATCCTTTGATCCTCCCTCCCTCTCCCTCATCCATCCATCCCCTTCCTCTTCTTCATCTGCTCATCCATCCTTCACTCCCTCATCAACCACACCCTTCCTTCATCCATTCATCTTCCTTTCCTCTCATTTATCCTTTGATCCTCCCTCATCCATTCATTCATCCATCCTCCTCCCTCCTCAACCACACCCTTCCTTCATCCATTCAACCTTCCATCCTCCCTCCCCTTTACCCATCCATCCTTCCCTTCCCTCATTCATTCATCCTCCTTTCCTCTCATCCATTCTCCTCCCACCCTTATCCATCCATCCACCCATCATCCTCTGATTGGCCAGATGAGCCAATCAGAGAACTTCCATCCACAACTTTAATCCAGTAAAGTCCCAGTGTTGTGGTGGTGTGTTGGATCCATGTTGTTACAACTGTCTAATTCATGCTAAACACGGTGCAGAACATGAAGTTATGCTGATAAATCATGACATACCTGCTGATGAGTTTCTGTGATGTCCCAGTTTGGGACTGCTGAGGAGCTTTGTGCAGTCTGACGTGATCCCTTCAAAGCTTGGAGGAGCATCGCTCCACTGCTCGAGTGAAAACCTACAGTCATCTGCGAAATCATTCCTACTGATCTCAAAAAATAAGTTCAGCTCTTTTAAGACCCTGTCGAACACTTCTTTCATTTCAAACTCGGAGCAGCTGTTCAGATCAGAGGAAAGGCCGTCACTGGGAACAGCAGGAGGCACGGGCCCTCCGAGGGCAACGATGTCTGCTGCAGGGGAAAAGTTTGGGACTTCATTACAAGTTAAATCCCTCCTGACAAATCCATTTGTTGTGTTTTCAGTGTGACACTCAAATCTCTCCACCTCCTCCTCCTCTTCTTCTTCATCTCCTCCCTCCCCTGGTATCTCCATGTGATTGTCACTCTTTGCCACTGGCATGTGAAGTTGTTGCCGGGGTGATTTCAGCAGCTGTCTGGGCAAGCTGGTGAGGACAGGCATATTGCCCAAGCCAGAGGCTTCATCATCATCCTCATCATCCGGGAAGAGCTGCATCTTTTCGAAAGTGTCAAACCCCTCCGGCACACGGCTGCAGAAAGTGAAGGCAGATGGGGGAAATCTGTCACTACACTTCGATGCTGTGGAGCTGTGGTGAGCATTTTGTGAATGACTTGAATCCTGCTGACTGGGAACAATGGCATCACTTATTGAAGGGAAAGTGAAGGCCAAAAGCTGATCTGTATTTTCAGCCACGGGCATGTCAGCTCTGTTCTGGGGATCAGAGAAACAGCTGAGACTTTGTTCCTGGTCATCTCCATTACAGAAGGTCAGTCCGCTGCCCTCTGGCCAGTCACCGGGTGACTCTTCCCTCACGTCCCCTTTGTGTTCGCTTTGTTTCTGCACATCCTCCTCACATTTTGAAACATCTGCAACATTTCTTTCCTCCCTCTCAGTTGTGACACACATCTGATCACACAAACATTCAAGCTCATCTCCTAACTTAGTAGGTTTTTGTGTTTCTTCCTCGCTTCGGTCAACCGCAGACACATCTTGTTCGTCTTTTTCAAGCTTCTCCTCAGACTGCTCATCACTTTCTGTTTTTTCCAGAAAATATAAACCTCCCTCTTTCTCTTTCATCTCAGCTGTTGCTTCCAATTCCCGTTGGGAACATACGACCACCTGCGTCTTCATGTGGTCAACGCTGTCAGGAAACCAGCTCTGCTCTTTCAGCTGGTGTCTCTCAGTATCATGGCTTTCTTGTGTTCCTTCATCCCCAGCAGGAGGGGGCTTTAAGGGACTGGATTTCAACTGACAGCTCCCTTCGTCTCCAGTTGTGTTACGGGTTTCGTTGTTATTTACAGAACAAGCCTGCGATTCTGGGTATGACTGACAGTGAAGCTCATTTTGAACCCTGAAGGGCTGTGTTCTGCTTTGCTGATCAAACCCCTCGGCCTGGTCTGCAGATGAAACCTTCTGTGACGTCCCCACATCAGAGCAAAGTGGAAGAGGTGCTTCCATCTCGCAGACTGTTTCTTTACCTGCAGTGCCGTCTGAGTTACAGCGCATCCCCTCAGCCTCCTCGCCAGCTTCGCTCCTGATTGCAGGGTCAATTACACCGAATGGGTCTTTATCATTATCTCCTTCAGCAGACTCTTCGTGATCAGGCTCGCTGTGGTTATTAACTTTGAGACTCACTTTTTCAGCAGGAATATTTCTGGCTAAAACCACATCATAAGGAAGAACTGATCCCTCATCACATTCTGCAGCAGAGGGGATGAAGGTTTTTCTCTCATTAACTTGGCCTTTTGTTTCTCTGTCACAAATGGGGATATTTTCATTCTCACAAATCTGTAGATCCAATTTATTCTTTTCATTTTTTTCACCTTCTGCAAAGTTCCCAGAGGGAACCTCTTCAGACGTTGAGTAGAGTGGTTTAAATTCAGCATAATCCCTGGAAGATATGGGACTCTCACCCTCTGCCTTGCCAAAATCAAGCTCCTCTCTCCTCTGATGAGTCTCCAGAACTTCAGCAAATTGGCTCCGTGTATTACAGAGACCTGTGCCATGCACTGCGTCTTTAGAAGTGCAATCAGACTGACATCTGACCTCCTCATGTTCCTCATTTCCAACAGAAAGACTGCAGCTATCAGCAGCCTCGTCCTTGGGAGATTTCCCCAGCTGCTTGCAGTCAGGAAGACCGGGTATGTTAGCGCTGGCTGAAGGGGGAGACCCACCTGTACCATCTGTCAGATAAAGACTGAGCTGGTCTGCTTCGGTAACTGGAGGCTGAAGTACGAGGTGTCTCTCCGTACTGATAAAACACACTTCAGATGATCCTGCATGTGCACTGCTACTGTGTGAAGTAGCCATATAAGTAAGAGGAGTGAACTGTGATTGGTCAGGAGGTTTTCCATCCTGAAAATTCCCACATCCTGCAGTGAAAGTCAGGCCATCAGTCTCCAGCAGAAAACGTGTTGTTTTCTGAGATGTCGGAGGCTCTAAGGACTCAAACCTGCCGTTTCCAGCGAGATCATCAGTCACAGCACAATCTGTCCTGGCTCGCTTTGGGGAGAGCGGTGAAGTAGTTAGTTCCCTCTTTGCTTGTGGACTTGTATCGTGTTGTGTGATTTCTTCCATTTTCTGTGAGCAGCCAGATCTAAAACAGAAAAAAGTATAAACATTTTGCAAACATCTGAAAATGGTTCACAGGAAGACTATCTTAAACCAGTGGACTACCTGTATCAGAAAAGACTAACTGTTAAGTGCCCTGTACAGAATATCATGATGGGCCTTTAACATCCCGACCAAGAACTACTGAGATTCTGACAAAGCTAGCTTTGTTTACCGTGATCACAATAGACTCTTGTGTGATGGCAGGAAAACAATACATATTAAAAACATCAAGACAACTTCTTTTAGTCGCATACAAAACCATGACATTGTCATCCAGCAGGCACAACAGGAGGACTGTAAAACAGAGGCTGCTAAATTATTTATAATAATAATTATATATATTCTAATAATTATATTCATATGCATTTTGAGCTTGAAAATCCATGTTTACAAATAATTTCAGAGGTTGTTGTAGTAAATTAAACTCGGGCTGTGAAATAGAAAATAGATCTGTCTGAGAAACTGGTTTGTGAGTGTGTAGAAAAGGTTTGTATTTGGAAAAAAAAGTCAATTTATACAAAGACACTAATAAAATAGAGGTGTTTTGGTGAATATTTGTTCAGATACAAAGCAGAAAACTGCTTGGTGAGTGGCAGGTGAGTTTTGTAGCCTCCTAATCCAATGGCGATTTCAAAGATGGACAATGCCTGTGTGGATGTTGTGGGAATTAAAGGTAGCCATTTAATTTAATATATATGAAGACCTGTTATTACTGAGGCCATGTTTACACGACAATGCCGCTACCAGATTTGCATCCCCCCCCCCTTGTGGGATTGAAAAAAACTGCATTTATACGACGGCAGAATTAATCCAATCGCCTTTGACTCGACTCTGCAAATTGAGTGCACACGATGTAGTACTACTTATGAATTATTGCTCATTATCGCAGTGACATGACAAAGTGCTTCCCTCACTCATGCAAATAAAGATAATTTTGGGAGCTAAACTTTTAGAGCACCAGTGTGCAACTTGCAGCACCGGATCACTGAGGCATTGTGGGGTTAAAAGGGAGCTTTTTATTTTTTTGTTTATAAATGTCCAAACACAGCAGAAAAAGATCAACTCACAGCATAAGATTAGCATTAACCTCTCTCCAGCCTGTCATGTTTTTATAACTATATTTAGCAGATAACCAAGATTTTAATGTTATATAGTTCATCAAGGCCACCTCTTATTAGCATTCTGTAACATGATGCATCAGCTTTATGTCCTCTTTAGCAAGCTACAGTAATGCCCGGTCACGATTATCAGAGACTAATGTAGAGATCTAAGTGTGAGGTACGGGCAACAGTAGCTGAACATAACTAACAGCACCTAACAAGGCTGTAAAGATGGACTCTTTCAGACAAGCCTGAGTCCTGAACTAAATCCCACTGAAGAAGCCACTGCAATCAAGAATCCCCTCAAACTTTAAAGCGCTTGGATGAACAACTTGCCGGTTTTGTCACTTTATCTACTTTTCAGACCCCTCTCTCTTTGACTATTTTCAAAAAAGAAACTAGAGAAAAATCATGAGACAAGCAGCCCTTAAAAAGCAAGGTTCCCCTTCTTCAGCCACCCCCCTTAGGCACCTTTGAGTACCTCATAAAATCAGAAAAACTAAATGGAACATTTATTTTTTCCTGTAAACTTATCTTTTAATTCAGACCCCCCCCCCCCCTCCCCCTTTTTTGGGTAAATTGATAAAAGAAAAACTACTTCTTTTTTTGTTTTTTACCAAGAATAAAATTCTGTTCTCTAGCCATTAACTCTACTAACAGTGTAAAAAACCTTAACAAACATCCACATTAATTTTAGCAGCACACTTTTGTACCCTAATAGCAAGAAACAAAAGGAAAAATGAGATAACTTAATTTATTGTGTTATTTTTTTAAAACTCAGAATCTATTGGCGTGACTTCATATCTTTTAAAGGGCAATGCTAACCTTACCTAAATTAGCAAGCTAGCTAGCGCACCACTAATTACGAAACAAACTATATTAGGGCCAAATTAAATATTTAACAACTGACTGTCAATTTAGTTTACATTAGAAATTAGTTATTTTACCCACTTTATACTGTGATTAGTAATTAACCGTATACCCAGTTTACTAACCTTATAAATGAACTTTCTCTCAGTAGTCTTGCTCCATTAGCCGACTAGCTAACGTCGTTACTATTTGCTGCTTTTCGATAAATGGCGCGAAACTGTTGTCACGGTTAAGAGGCAGAAAAGTGGAAATTAATTTTTAGGTTAACGGGCACTTTTACTTAAAAAAATGGTTAATCTATTCGGTCTAAAGAGGCAGAAAAGTCGAAATTAATTTGTAGTTTAACGGGCACTTTTACTTAAAAAAAATGGTTAATCTATTCGGTCTGTGTTACTGGTGGAGGGGGGCAGCAAGGTTAGTATAATTTAATAAGTGTGGACACAAAAGTTCGTGTTTTTACTTCTACCAATTTGAGGAATACAAAGTTGGTGTTTTTTTGTTTGTTTATGACTCGTGCCTTTGTTTTCTCCGTGCAGCATGGTCACACAGTGTTCAGCCACACAAACTGGGAGCGAGAGAGACAGAGATGCACACTGCGCTCCCTCCCAGTGTCTGTCTCCTCCTCTCAGTACATCAGCTGCACTTTGTGTTCAGCAGCATCATCCAACGGACCTGCACCGCTTTACTTTCTGACTTTTCTCCCTGCAAACTCCACGCCACAAAAAAAAAAAAAAAAAACACACATCACAAACAAATCAAAACCCAGATTTTTTTTTTAATCTCGTGGGTCTGACTGAGAAGCATTTCGGACATTTGAAGCTCGTGTTCCTTTCCCGTCCTCGCAGGGGTTCGCGTGGCCACTCCAGACATCAGAACCGGACTTCTCTCGTTGGCTCCACACTCCACGCAAGGTAGGATGGACGCTTTGTGTTCATGTTGACCGACGCGTGAAAAATGTATGTTTATTGTACACGATCCTCTCACTGTTGCATGTGTACATACGCATGATGCAACCTGGTGCGTCATCGTTTTTAATTTCCTGGGAGTGATTCATTGATTTATTGAGCTATTAATTACGTTTTAACGAGGCAACAAATTACAAATACCGACACATTGGATGTTATCAGCGTGGGGCGCCGCAGCTGTTTGCGCGAATCCTGGTGACATTTTGGCGTTTTTGCACGCGCATCCACGCCAGGCTTTTCGACTCAGCATCCAAAGTGAAGATGTAAGAAGCATAAAGTATCGGCTGATTGCTGTGATCTCCCCTATCAGTGCAGTGCAGCAGCGTGAATTTTCTGGGTTATAATTGCCACTTGCGTGCGTGGGGCGGCTTGGTGTGACATGGCACGACGTGGTGTGGTTAGTTTGTCACTGGTGCTGATGTTGCAATGGTGTGTGTGTGTGTGTGTTTGCAGGAGGTGGTGGTGGGGGGGAGAGAAGAGTTGGGGGAGTGTGGTGTGTGCCTCTGTAACCCATTCTCAGTGGGAAGCTACTTTTTGCAAATCAATGCAGACATGAGTGAGCACATCTCATCCACCAGCCCCTCCATGACTGTTGCACCCCCATCTCTTCTACACACAAACACACACACACACACACACACACACACACACACACACACACACACACACACACACACACACACACA
>JBBBVU010000024.1:4175829-4186440 GCA_037177055.1 Atherinosoma microstoma | reverse complement strand
TTCAAGCGTCCAACTTTGAGCGTCAAGAGCGTTCTTGACGCTGACAACGCGTTTGGTCTGAACGCACCATAAGAGTATTTAATTCGTATTTTGAGGCTAAACTGGTGGAATTTTGAGTCACAAAGGATTAAGGGTAGGAAATGTTGGTCAACCACTGTGCATGCAATGGCTTGTAGCAACAAAGACATTCTTCAATGTTTTTTTTAATGTGTTGCAGATCTTCCATGGCACCAAATCTTAGTAGCTGTTAGTTTAGCTTCCATGACAGAACTAGAGTTGATTCTCCAAACTGAGAGCATTCTGCTTTCTGTTGTAGCTACAACACTGACAATGGCACTTTAAAACAAGTCAAATAGCCCAAGTCCTGAGTTGATGACAGTACAGTTGTATTTAGGGTTCCCATTACTGAATCCCATTAGCATCACAGCTGTGAGCTCACTGACACACTTGTCCAGTTAGGATAAGTTAACATGACTACTGGACGGAGTAAAAGTATTCTCAGAACTGAAGGACAAGAGACAGGACTGTTCTGGAAAAGAAGCCATTACAGTGATTAGAGCCAAAAGCTTTGTTCTGCCACAAAATGATTATAACAACATTACAGCTCATGTCACGCTTGAGATTGTAGCGTAATTGCATCTATAAGATCTGAACAGTTGAGAAACACATTAGTTAAGTTGTGCAAATCCATTTGTGGTTATGTCGAGTGGCCCTTAATCTGCAACATCTGAATTTCATTCCCCATGGGTGCACGCTGTCAGATAATGTAACCGCCAGATTCTCAGAAAGAAGTTAAACAGGGAGCTCTTTATTTCTGGCTGGAGTTGATCAAAAAACATTTAATTATGGAGGCTAATCTTAACACACCGAAATAGCTGAGATAACTGAGATAACTGGTTTAGAAAACTTACAATATTAGCCTGCAGCTGTTTGATCAGAGATCATAACCTGCCTATTCTCTTCCTGTATCCAGGACTTTAACATGAGGCATATGTGCTTTCTAATTTCAGAATCAAGTAAATTACACCAGAGAGAACAAATAATCATCCTTTCTTTTGCCCAACAGAGTGTAATTAAATATAAAATCTCTTTTCCAGAAAACTGTGAATGGTAATACATTTGGACATTAAGATGGTTCTTTCAAGGTTTTATGCAACACTTCAGTTAAATTAAAGAGATTTTCCACCACCTTCAACAAATATGAGTGGATGATTATATTTGTAGTAAATAATTGGGCTTTCAACTCTCACACAGCTCTCACACATAAGGCTCATCTGATTTTCTTGTGTTTCTTTTGGACTCGAGCTCTTTGGTTGAAATAATCGTTTAGTTTAACTACAACACTGTTTGACTATATCATACTCCTAGCTAGACGTATATGCTGAGCTGATTCCAAATATGTTTAAATGCATATTGAGTAGAAAATGCCTAAAGAAGGAATCACCAACTGCAGTCTTTGGGGACCACTGTCCTACAGGTTTTAGATGTTTCCCTGCTTCAACACACCTGATTCAAATTAATGAGTCAAACTGCAGAACTTGATTGGCTGCTGGATCCATTTGATTTGAACCAGGTGTATTGGAGCAGGGTAACAACTAAAACTTGAACATTGGCTCTCGTCCTGTAAGTTTTAGATGTTTCCCTGCTTCAACGCACTTGATTCAAATTCTCTGATTCAGGTTTCTCTGGTCTGAGTTGACTACGCATCCAAAACTGTACTGAAGTCTTTTGATGATCATAATAAATACATACTGACTAGTATTTCCTTTCTTTATTTCACATGTGCATTACCATACCACCATTTTTATTTCTCTTTGTACTTCTAAAACCAACACATGCTGACTAAAGTGCTGTAAAATTAAAGTAAGAAAGAAAAAAGACCACAAACAGCACAAATGAAGCGCAAGAATTAAAATGCAAATAGAGATTAAACAGACAAGAACTCATTGTGTCAAAGGCTCGGGACAAAAAGTCTGGTTTTAAATGACTTTTTAAAACATGTTTTTTTTTTAAACAGGTACTATTCAAAGTATCTGGCCAGCTGATTTAAGAGCACGGCATGTAAGACTGAAGCAAATTAGAAAGTTAAAAAGGGGGAACACCATTAAGAGACTTAAAAACAAATAAAAGTATCATAAACCTTTAATGTTCACACTAAGAAAAAAGCAACAGAAAATATTTCTTGCCATTTTTTTCATTTTCTTTCGACAGTAATAATAAGAATAAAGGTTTTTTTTTAAACAAATGCTTGGAATTATTGTTGATAGTATAGTAACAATAGTTAAAAAGTTAAAAACATGAAACAGTAATAGAATAACAAGCACTTACCTTTTGTATTGAATAGCTAAAACAAGCGTTAAAGATGGCTCTGGTTATAGTTATAATAAGACATTATAGTCACTGAAAAGTTTGCTCTACCAAGCAGTAAAGAGTGCAGTTAAAAAGGGTAAAAATTGGTTTAATAGATGGACATGAAGCCAGTGAAGGGAATTGCTAAAATCAAACTGATGCACTTTCATTTGCTTGTACCAGTTAAAAGTTGAACAAGAGTCATTTTTACTGGCTGCCGGCTTGAGAGAGATTTAAAAGTGAGCAGCCATTGTTGGTGTAAGTTGGTGGCCAACCATAAACTATTGATTCAGCTGCTTGGTATCTACAGATACGGGTGGACACAAGATTTTAAAAAAGTCTAAAACACCAAATCATTTTTTATTTTCTTGATGAAAAAAAAAAAAAAAAACTCTGCTACAACAATAATTTCCCTCTAAAAGGGATAAATAAAGTATTTTTCATTTCATTTCATTCATTCATTCATTTCATTTCATGCTCCGGTGAAACAAAATAAGGAAATGGTTCATTCTGTTTGTATTCATGAGTTCAGCCCAGTTTTGTACATGTAAAAGATCAGAGATGAGCAGAGATGGGTCACGCTGCTTCTCTTACGGATCATTATCCGAGGAAAAAATAAACAGGGTCACTTGACTTCTCGCAGATAAAAAACTTTATTTATTATCTGTTTTGTCCATTTTTATTCGGAGCGCAAACATGAAAACAGATAATGTGTTACGTTATCCGGTTTTTCCTTTTAGATTAGGACATAAAAAACAGGAAAGTTAAGTTTGATTTTTTTCTTTTATTGTTTTTCAAAGGAATAAACAAACAACCTGAATGTACGACGACCCTGATTCCCACTCATGGACTTTCACATCAAATCCACAATCACAGCAGCTCCTCATGCTCTGAAGGTGTGGAGGTAATTATTTATGCTATATGATACAACCAATGCAAAACAATTGATTCTGCTGCTTTCTGCACGCTCAGAATGAGCAAATGCCACCAAACATCATATTTACTCGTCTATCTTTGTTTTTTCCTTAAAACACAAAAATGGTTTACCTTCTTGTTTACGTGGCTGAATAAAAAGCAAACCAATAAAACGAGAACTGTTCGTCGCTTCCAGCGATCATCCACTGATGGTAAAATGGGTCACAGATTTGTCTGTTACTCTTTTGTTTCCACGTGAGGCGAATGCTCGCTCTGTGTTTGCATGCACCTCAGAGCCAGAATGCACAGGAAAATCGGAGCCTTTTATAAGAAGATAAGTCATTTAGACGTCTTGTTTGTGTTGAGGCTGTGGGTTGAGATGGGAGAAACTTAGCTACAGCAGGGAACACGGCAATGTTTTGCATGCGGATGCAGAGATGGGACCTTTCTCGTGCGTGTGCAGATGCAGACCTACAGACCTCCCCGGGGAGGAAAAGTCAAAGACGTTTGATGAGTCATGTGAAATGGAGGCACAATGGGAGTAATGAAGCAGACTGTAGACATCCAGAGAAAAACAAAGAGAGGTTGCGTGCTGTGTTTTGTCATTTCCTCGCCGTCTCTTTCATCGCACTCTTGCTTCTCACTCCTGCCGCCATCGCTTCCTTTTTTTTCCCTCCTTTCTTTTGGCTTCTACAGCTCTGCTGCTCTCTTTCGGCCCCGGCTGAGCCGGAGATGCTGGCAGGCCAAATGTGAGCTTCTTTAAACGGCGACTTCAAAATGCGCCCATTTATCTGCCAAGCGCTTAGGAGAAGAGACACACCACTGGCGAGGGAAGATAAGCTCTGTTGTTCTGCCTGGCTTTGAATTGCGTCACATGAAGCAGAGGGTAGCCCTCAGGTCTACCTGCCAAACCTGGCAACCAGCAGTGAATCACCTTCTGCTTTTTTGAAATCCTTGTCATAAAAAAGCATAAAAACGCCACCAGAGGAGTACACCAGGCATGTCCTTTTACACACAGGACATGTTGAGAAATACCTTTTCTTTTATTCTGTTTTAATCTCAAAATGAGCACTACTGGTTATTGGCGGGGAAATTTCCACTCAATCTCCCTTCATTACCGATCGCTAGTGTCTTCACTATCCACAATGTGCATGAAATATGTTTGCACGCTCAACAGTGCCATCTGCTGTTGTCATTTACGCTCCACATGCAGACTTAGTGCTACCAGAAGAGGGTTTTGTAACCACAGATAACCGGGGGTCAGAGACAGAGCTGGTCAAATTCCTCTTTAATCACACCAAGTGGGAACGTTCGAGGAATCAACCGTTCCAGTTAAACTTAGTGTGTGGGATTGTTCTTTCTGGGAAGAGGGCTCTTCTTTTGAAAACGCATTGAAGCTAAAATAATCAAGTGTAAAACAAAATGTCATAAAGGTCTCCTGGTCTGATGAGTCTCCGTTTCAGCTCCACATTCAGACGTTAGGGTCAGAATTAGGTGGAAGCAACATGATCCATCCTGCTGCTGGCGGTTTCATGATATTTTCTTGGCACATTTTTGGGCTCCTTATTCTACCTGAGCCTGGTTTATACATCACAGCCTACCTGAGGATTGTCACAAAGATGGTATGAAAAAAGAAAAAGATTTTTTGTGTTTGTAAGTGTGTTGGATGTTTGAAGTCACTCCAACATAACCCAGTCCTGTCACTTTGTTAGTGTCTGAAACTTTTGCCCCTTTTTTCACTACCACCTACTCATTCCTACCTCATTTCAGCCGACACCACACTACCTGGTTTCGATCGTTTCCATTACAATTGAGGCCCCCTTACTGTGGGCGGGGTCGCCGTAGGCCTGTCGCAAGAAGCAATAAGTCAATTAATCGCACGGTAAGAAAAACTAAGCGCAATAGTTTGCAGGCGGTAATAATTTTCATTTGTTTTCTCTCTCTCTCTCTCTCTCTCTGTCTCTTTACCAAATACTGTGGATGACAATCGGTTTTACTCGACCGAACCCTCTAGTGATCTCTCGTGTCGTAGTTGACAGCCACATGGTCTCATATGATACCACAGAGTGTAGCCTGGTATATTTTTGTAGCTACTTTTTAACTAGAAGTCATGGCGGTTTTCCCTGTCTGAGCCCCATGTTTAATATTTTTTGAAGGCCATTTTGTTTACAGAGACTTCATTATCCATCATATTATGTTTGGTTTTCATTCATTATAATGAGACAGAGAGTCCATCCTATTTTGTTTAGTTATTAAAGATTCTTCCAGTTCCAGTGAAAATGTTTTTAGACATGAAAGTTTATTGATCTTTGAAAGGGTGCACCTGCATTATTATGGCATTATCATTTTATTGGTTGAAAATGATGTCAAAATGACAACATTATCGTTTAGAGCAATAATTTCTGAGACACTTAATCACATAGCAAAATGTATTATCGTGACAGGCCTACGCGGAGGTCATGATTTACCTGCTGCCTGGTCTATAGCTTGTAATCAGGTTGGACCATGATGTTGTGCTGCTGATAACTGCTGCTAAACCCAAAGTTGTTATCCACGGTAGCAGCTGGGTTTTAAAGATGGCGGGGTCGGGAGACGCTCTCATGACCCATCCTGTGACATCTAATTCTGGCCAATAGTGGCCTGCAAACTATACACGTCACATTTTCATCCCGACTCTGCACCTTCAGAAGCCCGACAGCCTGGGAAGATCCTAATGGAAGCACCTACAAGCCAGCAGGAGTGATGTGCAGGGTATGTAAAGAGAGTAGAAAAGTTTGGCCTCCTCCTCCAACTTCAAATCGTGCTACAGCCGCTCTAAGTCTGGGGTGATAAATTTTCCTCAGCAGATCACTTAGAGAAGAAATTAGCTGATAATGCTCCGCTAGTATAATGTTTATTGTGTTATATCCTGACAAGAAAACCTCTCTTGTTGGTGTTCTGTTTAGTTCCCATTCATCATTGAATGCCCCATCCATTGCTCAACTGCAGCCCTGCCATTACAGAAATACATAAACAGAATATATGGTGAAACATAACATAGATAACCAACTATTATTATTTTTTGGCTCGTAAAAACTCAAACAAGACAACAAGGAATGAACCAATGGTGATGTTTATGGCAGGATTCTGACATAATAGACAGCTGGCTGCTCGCTAACTTGCATTAGCTTCTTGATGCAGTCTTTTGGAAATGTTATGATTCACACTGAGAAGTGCCTATCAGAGGGATCTGTACCAGTGACTGTCTCTAGAAAAAATAATAAAACTCCAGAAGATGCCACTGAGACAGTGTTAAGTTCACCTTTTATTTAATGTTACACGTCAGTTAAAACACTGACGGGTCAAAAGCCGACACATCAAACAGAACACCTCTAACTAGAAATAAAAAGGACAACTTACCTAAAAAATAAATAAAAAGAATACAAACCTGGAAGTGAACTTCCCTAACTTCCTCATAAACAGGAGAAAATGACCCACAAGGAAACAAAATGGCTGCTCTCCCCTACAAGGCCAATCTGGAACAGCTAAAGATGATAAAAACGTACAACAAAAACCTAACAAACAGACACAACCAAAGACCTCGGCATACACAACAGAAGGCCCAGACCAGCAGATCCTCGGTCCTTTTATTACGCCGGCTGAGAAGTGAAAACCACATTTACATTTCAAAAAACACATTAGCAAATTTGGAAACAAATTTACATTTTAGGAAACAAATTAACAAAAAATTAAACCCTTGTACAAGTGGAAAAACACAAATACAAATCCCAAAACAACAGAGCAAGAGAGCACTCTGAACAGAACGGGAATGTTTTCAGTAAGTGACGTAGTTCAAAGAAGTGATTTGTAGTTCAGCTGCACGCAGGAAGCCAGCAGTGTTTTTTGAAATGTAAATGTGTTTTTTTTTTTCACTTTTCAGCCACCGTAATTTTATACACCACATCCAGGCTTTGATTGGCTGGAAGAGGCCACCACTTAACAGGAGGAGCACCTAGAAAATCAGCAGAATTACTGCAAGGTCAATAAAAGCTTTACCGCTGATGTCGTATGAGGACGGAAGTGGAGAAGAAATTAGGGGAGTGGCTCATTTTGTCCCCTTAAAACTGGTTGAGCGGATGGCATCTCAGAAAATTGTTTAACTTTACAAGAAAAAGGAGCATATTGTCTGACCAAAGTAATCGGTCACATCTTCACATTACATACTTCAACTTATTGCTAAAAACAAACTTGTTTATCTTCCTTCGATTGAAAATCCTCAAAATTCCAGTCCTGCTTGATTTGGCTGCTCCTGTGATTACCATGGTAACAGCAAGTGTGGGTTAATAATACATCAAACACTACTTGAGCAGCTTTGTCAGACACGTAGCAGCAGAGAAACGGTTGTAAATGTTTACAGTGAGGCAGAAGGAAAGTCACTTGATGCTAACTGCAGCTCCTGATTCCACCCTACAGCGAAGAGTAAACAGGGAGGCTGGTCCTGATGAGAGAAAATGACATCTTATATGATATTGCACACACGCGTCATACATTAACAGGCGATCCAGCTGAAGAGCGATGGATGTCTTGTCTAAAAGAGAAGCTTATTTCTCATTTCAAGATGATCTCATTCAACATCGTGTATGTTAGATATTAGAGTTTAGTGGCTGCTTCGGTTGCTAACGTTGCTAATATTTCTATAGAAAAAGGACTGATAACTTCTTTTTGATTTAGTGACACTAATATCCATCTGAGAGTAACTAGAGGATGATTAAAAGCGTATTTTGCAGAGCGAAGGGAGTGTGTGTAAAAGTGTGTGTGTGCTCGATCTGTGCAGACCCTGCAGGCTTGGAAGCAGTAGCAGCTACAGATTTGCGCGGGTTCTGTTTCTGCAGCTTCCTGGCATGTCGTTGCTGTTTTATGTAAGAGCACATGCAGACATGCACACGCCCAAGCAGAAACGCACCCTGGATTATAGACGTTTTTTTACTCCCTTTCTTCCTCTCAAGCCCTTCAGTCCTGCTACACGAAGCAGCATCCGCGCGGTGCTTTGTAAGCAGCCATGTGCGGGGACAGCCGGGCCTGTCATGCCCAGGTCCTGCGAGCACGCCGTGCTGCATCTGACAATATTGGTAAAGGGATGCGTGAAACACGAGGTGTTGTTTACCCAGCAGAATAGAGACAAGTCAATGTAAAAAAAACAAAAAAAACCCAACTTGGGTTTTTATACTGGAGCAATGACAAGATAATGGACCGTTTGCTTTGTTTTTGCAGCCAATTTTTATATTTGAAACTAATCCTGCAGGTCGCGGTAGCGTTTATCCGTGAGGCGAAAGGATATTGTTTCCACAGAGGGAATGATGAGAAGTGTGTTCTTCATGTGCATGTGTGTGCGTGTGCAGCCGCTGGTTTTAACGTGTCTCTGGATATGGAAGCAGCAAGTGGAACGTTATGTGCACGGTCAGATTTGGAGTCAATAAGAGAAAAACTGAACATGGCATTAACGTGGCAGCAGTCCAGATCAGGCATTACGGGACAGCGAGCACACAGATGATCAGATATAAGGTCATCCTCTGGGATTGTGTATGGATATATATATATATATATAAATATATATATCAGGTTGGCAGCTTGTTGAGCTTCTTTTCTGCTGCCTTCGGCAGGTGTGATTAATCATAAAATCCATATGGTTGTATGCCGACATTTTAGGAAAGAGTCATGTAAAGCTGTTTATGTGTTTGATGATGAATAAATAAAACCTGTACAGCTCATTCCGCCACACAGGGAGCACCTCTCTAATTATAATCCCATATCTCGAGCAGCAGGTGACAGTGGAGAGGAACAACTTCCTTTTATTAGGAAGGAAAACCCGACTCACCGTGGGCCGTGTGGCTATAGCTGTTGCTGAGAAGTAGTACTGCTTTCCACCCTTTAATAAAAGAAGATCGTCTATAGTTGAATAACAGGAGAAAGAAGCTCATCTTTATATGAGTATTTATTGGATAATCCTTTTTTTGTTAAACATGGCTTAATATGGTTTTATACAGTCCTTTTAAATATTTTCCATCCCTCTGAGTCGAGTATAGTTCAGATTAAAACTGAAATATAAGTAAGAGATCTAAAATAAGCCTAGATATACTCACCCGCCACTTTACTAGGTACACCTTGTTAGAACCGGTTTGGACTTCTTTTGCCTTCACACCTGCCTTAATTCTTGGTGTCATAGATCCAACAAGGTGTTGGAAACATTCCTCAGAGATTTTGCTCCATATTGACATGATAGCATCACAGTTGCTGCACATCCATGATGACAATCTCCCGTTCCACCACATCCAGTTCTGGTGAGTCGATCTCAGTAGCCTCAGTTTCCAGTTCTTAGCTGACCGGAGAGGCACCCGGTGTGGTCTCCTCCCACTGCAGCCCATCTGCTTCAGACATGCTATTCTGCATATCTTGTTGTGACCAGATAAGTTCTTACTTCTGCCCACTCATTTCTTTAGACTATAAGGATTTAAAGGAAGTGCCTGGAAATTTTGATCATGAAAACTGTCTTTGTTTTTTTTGTTCTTCTTCTGTTTTTATTGAGTATGACTTTCTATTTCGTTCATGGCAACTTCCTCCTATTTCGCTTTGTTTTCTTTTATTATGTTGGAAAAATAAACTTGATAAACTAAACTAAACTTAAATCCCCCTTTCTTCCTCTCGGATGCTCAGTTTGAACCTCAGCAAGGCGTCTTGACCATGTCTACATGACTACATGCATTGAGTAAATAGCTGGTTAGATATGTCTATTAGGAGCAGGTGTACCTAATAAAGTGGCCAGACATCCAGGTTCTGCACCAGAATATCTGTGCAGTAAATATATCATTGCGTTCAAATCCCGCCTCATTGCTTGAAGCTTTGAAGCTGAACTACGTGTGAAGATGTGGCAGCGCATCGACAGACGTGTGGATCTTACATGCAAGTTTACGACGAACTGAAGTCCTTCGTGGGCCGTTATGGATGAACTCAGTGTCAGTCGACCTCTTTTCACATTGTCTTGGGCTGTAATATTCATTTCTCTCATCAGCTTCCAATCAGTCACTGGTCTGCTGGTGTGAAACGGCCTTCAGCTACGCGTGACCAGTGAAGTGTCTACTGCCATTTTCTCTCCCACTCTCTTCCCGTTTCCCTCGTTCTGTCCCTTCCCTACCTTTCTCCGGCCGTTCCACTCCCAGCTCTTGGATCAACACCAGCGCCAGCTTGCAGGCCGATTATGAAGGCTTTAATGTTCCATTTAACAGCCACGTGTTTGGGCTATGTGTGTGTGTGTGTGTGTGTGTGTGTGTGTGTGTGTGTGTGTGTGTGTGTGTGTGTGTGTGTGTGTGTGTG
>JBBBVU010000024.1:4134888-4146232 GCA_037177055.1 Atherinosoma microstoma | reverse complement strand
GCCTTCTATTGTAATCGGAACAGACGAAACCGGGGTAGTGTGGTGTCGGCTGAATGAAGGCTGGGCTGACTAGGTGCCAGTGTGAAAGGGGCATATCTGTCCCTCAACCTGCATGTGCAAAACCACCTACATACGTTTTTCTGCACATGCTCCATGTCTTCTTCTCTGTTTTGTCATGTATTTCCGTGGCAGTGTTACAGCGCCACTCACAGGCAGTTAAAGGCACTAGGGGCAGAATGAAGAAATGAGTCACTAGAGATGCCACGAAATTTGGGCCCCGAATTGCAGCGCTTTATGCAGCACACAGCCTGTTCAAGGCAATGGAGAGATAATTGGGTGGGCTCGTTCTTTTTGGTTTTTAATGCTTCATCAGCCATTAGCATTTAAAAACTGGACATGCATGTGTATTCTTTTACAAATTCTGCATCTAGTTCCTTTTAAACTACAGCATTTTCAGGACATGTGGGTTTCTTGAAATTATTCTGACTTTGAGGAAAACTTTTTCTCTGTGTGGATGTGGCCTAAATGATGATGATTTTATGCAGTTTCTTTCTTTTTTATAAATGTAATTAATTTTATATTGATTTGTAGTCAAATTTCTTTATTATGATTTTTAAACAGGTTTATTTTATTCTTTTGTTTTTATTTACTCATTAATATATTTTATTATCATGTTATAAGCGTTTTCTTCAAGTATTTATGGGTTTTACGTCCTTTGCTGTGAAGATATGCATGCAGTTGCATATGAAACAAAGCTGCTGTTGTTATGCCTTTGTTTCTATTTGAATGTTTTTCTTATGATGAGATGATGTTTTTCAGTTTAATAATGGATTAGATTTATATAGCTCTCTTCTGGACACTCAAAGACGCTTTACATCTTATCCTATTATTCATTCATACTTCGTAATGGTAAACTACATGTGTAGCCACAGCTGCCCTGGGGCAGACTGACAGGAACGTGGCTGCCAGTGTGCACCAATGGCCTCTCCAACCATCACCAAACATTCATACACCAGTGGTGATGCTTGCACTCGAAGAACTGGTGCGCCGAGTTGCATTAGCATCACGTTTGTACATTTTCTGGGGTGACACCTCTTAAGATTGTTCATGTTTCCCATTTTGGCGTTCGTAATGATCTGTTCTTCATCTTTTTTTCTGACATAGTGGAGCTTTTTGGGAAGATAACGTGACTTTAGTTTCAGTCTCACCCCCACTTTTGTAGCTGCCCTTGGCTACACTCATTCTCTGATACGTTTCTGCTCAGTTTCATTCCTCAGTCTGATGTCAGCTCTTGTTTTTTACCCTTTTGGGTTTTCTTGGCACATAGCAACCATCTTAGAGGGTCATGACTACCAACTAGTGGACTGGAGTGTGCTGTACCGTCTCATCGGCTGAAAACAGCTCATGCTTATCGCCCTAAATTCACTCAGGGTCTAATTTTGGGATCAACTTGGTACATTTAACTTGCATCATTTAAAGCATTTAAAGAGAAAAAAAAACCCTTGTTGCAGTTCTTAAAGCCACAATTTGATTCACACAGAACAAACTGGCCAAGGTGTCCCTGAGCTCTACAGCTCCAGGCTCTTTGTCCCGTCTCTCCTCCTGTTATCAGCAAATAAGCATCCAGTTTACTGTGGCCCACCAGTCATTGCTGACTCAGCCAATGCTGCCATCTGGGCTGGAACAGAAAACACGGCAGACTTCTCACTGGCTCCATCAGATGCTCAGCTAACAGATTTTAGGGTGTGTGCGACAGACAGACAGCGAGGGAGGGATACCATGAAAAGTGTGAAAAAAAGATCAAGTCTTAAAGAGTGCTTACCCACCTGCCAAGGGGCTTTTAGGACATTTAATCAGCATTAATAATCAATTATGGTTTGACATATCATTTCGGACCTGGTTTTTTTCTGTCATGACTTATTGAGATAGTTTAATCAACATGTCTGCTGAATCAAAGTTCTCTCTCAGATGAAACGGAGCCCTCAGTCACACAAAGACTCTTTTCAGGCTTACTATTTGGCTAAGCAGGATTTAAAAATCCTGGTTGTTAGAGCAGCTTATTGTCTTAAAAGCTTAAAATGTTTTTAACACTTAAGCCATCAGTGTTCAACGTTCATCAGCAATAATGTTCCTCAGCCTCGTGTTTTTATGACTCCTAGAAAAGTGGCCATTTGTGCGTAGTAACCTGTATCTGTGTCGCAGTAAAATGCCAACACCAAGTTCCTGTTTTACCCCGAACTAGCCGTCTGCCTGGCCCCCTTTTTATTTGTCTGTGAGAACAAGTGTGTGTACAACTGCTGCCATTATGACCCTGCACACTTCCCACTCACGTTTCACTTTTTCTGCTCACATCCTGTCATTGGGACAGCAGCTCTCTGTAAGTCTGTTGCTGTGCAGTTTCATTAGACTCTCACTGGCTGTTATTGTTCAGCGGCTGCGTTGTTATGGTCTGATCTTTGAGGTGTAGGCAGCTTTGCCCCAGCTGCTGCTGCTGCTGGGTTTGACTTTGATAAGTTGGTATGATGTTCAGCAGAGACTCAAAGGTTTCCCCGTCTTAACTTTTCAGGATTTGCAGCATGTTTGTATTGAACCTGTTTTCTGTTGCGTTGTAGTCGCTCAGAGAAGTGCTGATTCTTACTTTTTCCATTCACAAGACCTTTTGTTATCTGTCCCATATGCCCCTACGGACTTGGGTAAAAAAAAAAAGGTTGTCCATTCTGCACGTTCTGCAGGAAATTGGTTGCAGAAAAAATGGAAATTCATCCAATCCGAGGCTTATTGAGGTTGAAACTTGTTTTTGATAGTGTGTTTGTATACGTAACCCTTTTTATGTCTCTTATTTGTGTTTTGCATGTGTAATTTTGTAACTGTTTATCTGCTGCTTGTCTCTGCCAAGACACCCAAAGGGGTTCTTAATCTCAGTGGGATTTTCCTGGTAAAATTTTCCTGGTTTTTACTTGTTTTTTGATAATTACCTTTACACTGTTTTACTCTAACATTTCTGTTTCTATCTTTATGTCAGATAAGCAGGGGTGGATAGAGTTGCTAAAAAGAGTTTACTTCAAAATAACATGACTCAAGTAAAAAAAGTAGTTTTCCGCAAGTAAGAGTAAAATAGTATTTGGTGAAAAGACTACTCGAGTATCAAGTAATTGTTTGTAAATTCTGATTTATTCGTTAGAAATGATGTAACTAGTAAGACAAGAATATAAAATAATGTGCATTATTACCAAATAATAAAATAAAAATACATAAACATCTTTAACAAAATTACCAATTAAGGCCCAAAAAATACATATTTCAAAATCTCCATTTATTTATTTATTTTTTATTTTTTTCCAATATTAAGCTTTTCATAGTTGCCACTGATGACCACCGAGAGCAAGTGAGTTTTTCATTCTTCAAAAGTTTCTTAGTACAAGAGGAGGACTTTCATTTCCTTTGGGAGTCATTTAATTCTGAATAAATCTTCATTTAGCTAGAGTGAACTCTCTGCTGAGGGGAAAAATATCAGTCTGTGAGGCTACATGGGATTAAGCCATTAAAATACACATTCAGTTCCATTTTCTAAAGTTAACTTCATTAATAACTCTATGCCTGATTTGTGGTGATTAATGGTTTCAATCTGACATCACACAGACAACTGTTGTCACCACATTTCTGTAAATATTTATCTAGGAGAACAAATTTCAGAAACTTATATTTTTCAGCCTCTGTTATATGTTTATTATATTTATATGCAAACAATGCTGCATTAAATACAACGGCTTAAACGTAAGTATCTCAAATCTGACTTTTTTGCCCGTATGTGACCCATATTTGATCTTTTTATGACAGTCTGAAACAGCTCAAATCCAACCCAGGCCACTGTCGCATGTGGCACTAAATCGGATATATATCCGATATCTCTTAAAGCGACCTCAGTCTGAACGGTTGTCGCATTTCATCCGACTTTTACACCATTAAAGGGAAACAGACGTCACAACTCTGCGCCAGAGGAGGTGGGACAGTAAGATCAAATAGAACAAAATGATTGATTTTTTTCCCCCCTCAAATTGTACAATAACTTCAAAACTGATACATGCTAACAATGTAGCATCCATATTTACCTATGTAAACCCGGCGTGTGCCGCCTGTGACGTCATGTCTAACTCTGCACATGCATTCACTTCAGGGCTGTAGACAGTTCCCACTGAAGCGTGATGGAGGTGGCATTTAAATGATAACGTGAACAACCATGCAAAAAAATTTGGATTTGAACATGAAGACCTGCAGTGTGGACGTAGTCTTAGTTTTCACCATCTTGACCTTTCAGGATTTGTGATCGTTGGTTTCTAATGTTGATTCATTCTTCTAATAGTGGTCTGCTTAGCTTATGTAGCATTTAACAAAATGTTTACAAACACTAAAAGGGTTGATATGAATTACTTTTTTTCAGATTGGGGATCTGTAACCTAACAAGACTAGTATCCACCTAACCACAGCAAAAAGAGGTAAAACTTTCCTCAACGTGATTTAGTGCCCGACCGATATAGAATTTTTGGGGCTGATACCGATATTGGGGGCCTTAAAAAGCTGATATCAGATATATGAAACAATAATGAGGATATACACAGGATACATATTGTACATGAACACAAATACTTATAATACCCAGAATATGATTCAAGATTAAGAAACGGAACACTATAGAATTAAAATAAGGAATTTTAACAACGTCAACATAAGGACTGTAGATTAAGGGATCGACCGCAGTGCCATTGGATGTGTTTTTATTTTTTATCTGCATTACTCAACAATCCTTTTTTTATTCAAAAAATGAAATTGTGGTTGTGAAATATCAAGTTTGGCATACCATGTGTCTTAAAAGTTGAAATTTAATTTCAGTGGGTTAAATAAACATCGAACAAAAAGTTCGGAAATTTGTGTTTGGTAGATTACTTCTCTGTTGTAACAATGCTTCTTGGCAATACATTTCATACTGTTGAAAAGCCTGTTTATTTACCTTTTTAAATGGTGCCCCATTTGTGAGGAACATGCATTTGTGGGATGAGCATCACAGCTGGGTATGTGGGTTGCGCCCATGAAAAATTTGCCAAATCTTCTCTGCCAATGCTAAACAGCTTATTCTGCTGTTGCTATTGACTTGTTTTGAGCTTCTGGTACCCCCAGGTGCTGACAATTAGGTGCCTGATTGGCACTTGATTGGCGCACCTGTGAGCATGGGCCCTGCTACAGTGGTCAATTGGTGTCTGCTCCAAGAATTGTCATGCCACGTTTGTCTGATCTCGATAAGGCCCGTGCGATAGGGCTGTGCTGCATTAAGGGTCTATGAAAAAACCATGAAAAGTAGCCACTGAAACAAGTGCTTTATTTTCAAATTTAGACTGCCATGGTATCGACGACATTGCCGACTTTTTGTTTTTGTCATTTCCTGTCTGCTAGGTGTGAAGAGTTTGTGCTGCAATGCTGCCATGGTGTGTGTGGTCATGTTGCTGCATGGCTACATCCGATTGGCATATCAGAGTCATGTGATGATTATGTGGAAGACCCACTGGTAGCACCTTTCTTGCAAAAATAAAGCACATCTAATTGAATAAGTAGTAAGAAAAACAAAAGAAAAAGTAAAGAGTCAAGTGTTGCCCAATGTAGTAGTGTAAGGCTAGCATTTCTATCTAATAAGTTTACTCAGATCTACTCAAACTACTCTTAAAAGTACTTTTTTTTTTTTTTTTTTTTAAATACTGAAGTGAAAGGGAGTAACTACCCACCTCTGCAGATAAATACCCTGTTTCTGAAACCTCAGTGTTAGCAGGAAGAATGCTAAAATACAGTCACGTTATGCAAACTACTTTGGCAATGTATGACACAAACGCCTAAAGCATCATAGTTTCTGGGCCACTGGAAAATTGGAAAGCTGTGTAAACTGTCTTGAAGGGGACAGAAAAACAAAAGAACAGGTTTATTCAGACTGAGTATCCTCATACTTTCATGCTCTGTGTTTGTGACACAATTTTACATAATTAATTGCAATTTAATCTGTAAAAACTCTCACTTCTGCTCTTAGTTTCATTTCCTGTTTTATGTGGTGAAATTACCTGCAGGTAATTTCACCACAATGCTACTATATTACACTATTTCATTGGGCAACACTTGACTCTTTGCTTTTTCTTTAGTTTTTCTTACTACTTATTGAATTAGATGTGCTTTTTTTTGCCAGAAAGGTGCTACCAGTGGCTCTTCGACATAACGTAGTAACAATCATCACATGACTCTGTTATGCCAATCAGATGTAGCAATGCAGCCACATGACCACACACACCATGGCAGCATAGCAGCACAAACTCTTCACACCTAACAGACAGGAAATGACAAAAAAAACATGAAAAATGTCCGAGGGAACTGCCTCTAACACTTAAACTGAGGAGGATGAAGTGGCCGCATAGTGAAAACATGTTTTGTTTACACACGTTGCAAAAAAGCAACAACATAATGTGATACCTTCTGCACAGCAGGCACTGTCACAAGTTTGAAAAATAAAACACGTTAGGACCCCTGAGCAAGGCCCTTGACCTCACAAGTGCTCCCCAGGCGCTGAAACATGGCAGCCCACTGCTCTCTAGTAAATCTAGAGATGGGGGAAAATGCAGAGCCTCATTTCCCAATCTGGATTAATAAAGTGAAATTTGTTATTATTTTAGAACACAGTGTGAATGTGCATTAGCGTGCAGCATGGAGTGCACCACTAATTGAATGTATAGCACATAGTCCAAGAAAGAATTGGTGAGCTGTGCCATCCCGCTTGTTTTTCTTAATCTCGACACCCTCCAGAACGACGTGACGTTTACCTCCATCTGTCTATTTGGGTGTGTTTTTCAACTTGGCTACACCCGTGCTGATCGCAGCCGGTGCAGGAAGTTAGAAACTTGCAGTTGTTTTTTGTTCATTACAGTCTGATGCTCTGTGAGAGCAGAAATATTAGGCTATTCAGGAGGACGCCTGTTATGATTTAGCAAGGAGCTCCATATGGTGTTAAAAGAAAAATAAATTTAGTTGCATATCGTTGTTTACAGCGGGCAGCTATGTATGATTACTTGGCCTAAAACTGCAAAGTTGCTGAAATGAGTCCCATCTTAACATGCAAATGAACCTATTTGTACTTTGACTAGTCGCATTTCCTTTTGCACACTTTATCTTACCAGGCAGGGATGCAAAATGTGGCCATATTTACAAAGAAAATGCCTAAAAAGACTCAAAGTAAATAAAGAATTGCTCCAGAATAATATGGTGCATATTCATGTTCTTGGTCTAAAGACATCTAAGGACCTCAGAGAATGTATTCCCAGTGTCAAAAATGTTGTCTGTTACTATGCCTGAGAAATGGGAAGTCTCTATCCTCACTTGTTAGTCTTTTGGGGTTTTTTTCCTCTATATTTGACAGAAAATAACATCACGCTAAAAATGACTCCATGCACAAAGACACCATTGATCATCTTTAGCAACAAAATCATTTCTAAACTTTAATATTTCCACAAAATTTAACTTTCGGTCTTGTTTTGTGAACATTAGGCTCTAAGCTTTAAGCAGCAGCCTCTGTTTTATTATGTGTTTATGGGACGATCGGGCTTTAAGGGTTAATGGTGGAAATGGTTTCTCTTCATCTTGACTTATGTCAGGCCATCAGACATGGCTGATGGCAAAAGATCAAAGGCTGGCTTTGTGAATAGCACAAGGTTTTACTACACCGTCACTGTACAGCCGATGTTTATGGAAAGCCACATACAGGTTTGCTTTCATAAGGAACTGCGTGCCACTTGTTGTGTTTTTGCTGAAATAACTGAGGACATTTTGTCTGTACTCTGAGCAGAAATCTTAGTGTTTTCTGTCCTTTTGAGGAGATTGAGGTAGATGTGTCGATAAATCTGCAGTTAACTAGAATCTGGAAGTTTCCAGCTTCATCTCACTCTAACAATCAGCTTCTGGTGCAGAGCAGCTGGATGGTGTCTGACCTCCTGGCTCTGGCTGGATGCTCCACCTTGTCCTGTCCTGGGTGAACACTCCTCTTTGAGTCTTTTTCATCATCTTCCATATGGTCAAACCATCCGATTTGGCCTCACTAGCCATCCAACAGCTGCACCGCCAGTGGTCTGTCCTCAGGTCTCAGTGAAGTTGCCGTCTGTGCGTCCAGTTAGCTCACCCATTGGTACCTAAATGCATCGTGACGGTCTCGCCTAGGCTGTCCCTTGCCTGCCTTGTGCTGCCCGACTTCTTCACTCCTGTCTTCTCTGGCAACATGACAGGCTTGCCTACATCTAACAGCTAAGATATCAGAGGCTGCTGGCCTGTGTCTGATTCTGTGTGCCTTGTGTTTGTAAGCATCTTTAAATTTATTGGGAGGTGGAGTTTTATCTCTCTGATCAGTGTTTCAAACTATTATGTTTTCTTTCCTCTCCATAGCTCATTTTTACGTTTTTATTTAATATTTTTGTAGTATTTGTTGTCAGTGTTGCATTTTGTAGATGCTTTGTGCACACTCATCCCACAGCCAGCTGCCCAGACACCATTTGTACAGATCAACAGTGACCAAGCATCTTCTCATCTGCAGATCATTCTCTATAGTCTTGGCTTTCAGGAGAAAAAATTATTGGCATTGAAACAAACACACCCCAGAAACTATTTATTTACACTTTTTCCTCATTACAGTTATTTATGCTACCATTTACCTTCAATCCTCAGAAAACCAACTCCAACTCAGTTTGTTTTTGTTTCCACTGTGCGTCAAAAACATCTTCTCGGCTTTATTGCAGCCATGGAGGACCATTAATTTGATTATTATTTGAAATGAATGAAATGAACATTTTCACACAGACAGAAGTTTCTGCCCACTTGTTGATCTTTAGCTGCTTGTAGTTGGACATTATCGTCGATTTAGGCTTTCTTTTTGTCCGAAAGTGGCTTCATAATACAGTGATTAGCAACATAGTAGTGATAGCTATCTTTTTTTATTTTGGATTTAGAGTCTTCTAAAGCTGGATTGTAATCCTTCTGGACGGGATAAAAATATCTGGAATACTTCCATATATCACCTAGAGGGGTAAGCTATCCATCACAGGGCTGATACACAGAGATAAACTTTTATTATTTGTCAATGCTCATTTTTAAAGGGGTTTTGTTTAAGATGATTTATGGTGATAATGCTTCCCTGTTAGGACATCTATTGCAGTTGTAGGTTTTCTTAGAGGACATAAGGATAATCTTTCAGGACTATGCTGCTTGAATAAGGCTAACTTGTCTGCTTTAATCTAAGTAAAAGGAGCCAGTATTGGTGAAGACGGCTTAATGCAGTCACACATACACACTTGTTAACAGTAGTTTCACACAAGAGTCAGTCACACGCAGACATGCTTTCCTTTGTATCTGCAGTGCTGTTGACATGCCGAACTTGGCAGAACAGAAGTGGCATTGAACAGAGACGTAGGAGGAATTTTTACGCCTGGAGTCCCACTCTACGCTGCAGTAGCTTGTAGTAGCCAGACCCCCCCCTGCCTCCTCCTCCTCTCCAAATACCAACTGCCTTCCTTCATTTTTTTTCTTGTGTTTTTCCCTTGATTTCTTTTCCTCCACCTATTGTTCTCTTCTTGCTTTGGCAGTCTCTCTCTCTCTTTCTCCCACTTTCTCTAAAGCCTCTCTTAGTTGTTTACTACATCCGCAGTCAGAAAAAAAAATGGCCACAGTGAGTTTTTGTCTCTGTTGCCATCATCTGCTTCCCTCTCTCTCCCTCTCTCTCTTTCTCTGTATGAACCAGAGGCCAGATGTGAAAAAGGGATAGTGAGGAGTTTGTATTGAGTGTGAAAATTTGTCAGCAAGGCCCAGCTGGCTGAACCAGAGGGCACACAGAGCCAGCAGCTTAACAATGCTGAGGAAGAGTCACTTCTTCGCTTC
The DNA here is from genome assembly GCA_037177055.1 of Atherinosoma microstoma. Lineage (NCBI taxonomy): Eukaryota > Metazoa > Chordata > Actinopteri > Atheriniformes > Atherinidae > Atherinosoma > Atherinosoma microstoma. The sequence goes on along the minus strand of JBBBVU010000024.1, from coordinate 4,136,290 downwards.
AGTGACACAAGCAAGTGTGTAGCTGGATATGTGATGCACCGAGTCTCTCAAAAAGCAATGAACTGATATGTGACACTACAGTGACTTCTAAAGAGTTCTTCAGTGTTTAGATCACGGTTAGTGGACCAGAGCAGTTCAATCCAGAGCTGGTATGTGAAGTAGAAAGGACTTGGAAGTGTCAGTGATACACTTGTGGCAAGCTAGGCTGCCATTGTGGTGGTGCTGGGCAGGTTTCTACTTCTCCACCCAGCCCACCCTCTCTCCTACAGCATCCCCCCTTTACCCCCCCCCAGCCTGTGTCCATATTAGGGCAAAACTCGGCCAATCTCCCCTCAAGCTGAGCTCAATCTCCCCCCCCCCTCTAAACACGCCCTGCTGTCACATTCGCTCCAGCAAAGCGAGCCTGAGGGAGACACAGCTCCCCTAACCCAGTTTAATGCCTGTTTTCCTGGCCAGTCAAAACAGAAGAGGGATTTTAAAAATGGATACAGGGCGGCGAGCTTTGTTGTTTCTGTGTGAGGACTGGATGTTGGGTTTTATAAACTTCTATATGCCATCCTCCAAAGTGCCTAGTAGGGTTTTACATCCTCAGTTTTAGCAGCTTTTAAATATGTTTAAATTAAATTAATATAAACATAATATAATGTGATATTTTATTTATATAAAATATAAGGTTCTATTATATGAAATAAAATATACATTTATATATGTAATATACATACAGTATATCAAATATAATATTGAATATTTTTTCTTAATTATATGAAATATTATACTTTAATATAAATTATTTAATTCAAAATTTGAATTGCATAAGATACAAATGATCAATTTTGATGTAAATTCTGTAATAAATTTGAGAGAATATAAATTAATGTAAAATAGCTTTTATAATATCAAATTTACATTACACAAAAAATATTTTACATAAAATATAAATTATATAAAATACTTTTGGAAAAATATCTTAAATGAAATACTTTGATATAAAATACTAATTAATTTAATTTGATGAATATAAACGATAAAATACAAATGTCATGACAAATTTTATGATAAATTTTATAAAGAATATAGGTTATATGACATATAAAATAGTTAATATAGAGTTTAAATTACACAAATATATTGAATATAAATTATGTAAAATATATAATTCTTTATTTTTAATTATATCAAATAAAATACTTAAATGTATAAAATACTAATAGAAATAGAAATCAATATTTTATTTAGAATCTAAATGGTAAAAAATACACATCTAAAAAATTGATAGATTTTATGTAAAATATAAAATACTTCATTTTAAATATTGTTAATTTTTCGTAGTAGTAGTAGTAGTAGTAGTAGTAGTAGTAGTAGTAGTAGTAGTAGTAGTAGTAGTAGTAGTAGTAGTAGTAGT
>JBBBVU010000024.1:4116920-4128867 GCA_037177055.1 Atherinosoma microstoma | reverse complement strand
GCTTAAATTTGCAATAAATGCTAAAAACGGAATTCTCAAAAATTAAAAACCGAAAAACACCGAAAATGGAAAAAATTAAAACGGAATTTTGAAAAAAATAAAACGGATTCCATAGGGCCCTATATATCTACTTGCAGTAGGTCCACATTAGGGCTGCCACAAACAGTTATTCTGATTATCGACTAGTCACCAATTATTTTGGCGATTGGCAGACAAATCGGATCATGTGTAAATTGTAGCTTACTGCACCAGCATGGAGCTGCTCTCATATTACAAAGATTAAAGTTTCCCAAGGCACAAGCATTTAGCATGTACATGAGTCGTTTCCTCACTTATATCTGCCGAAGCACTTGTTCATAACATTACTGGAGAAAATACGTCAACGAGTGTTCTATGGTGAGAGCGCTCACGTAGCTGCACGTAGCTAATATGATAAAGATGCTTGTGAATTGTGATACAGATGTCTAAGCTGATTAGATCTCAAACGCAAAACATTTTAACCATTTTTTATCATGAAATTACTTTTACTATTTATTAACTATGAACTCATTTATAAACTTAGTTATGTAAATTATTCATGATATGAACTGATTACTGTCTTTGACCACTAGGCATCACAGTTGCTGCTTTCAATACAAGTAAATTGCTCACTGTTGACCTTAATGTTGGCAGCTAACTAGCCACTAGCATTAGGTTAGCTAGATGACTGTCCCTCTTTGTCAGAAACTGAATCTCCCACAACGGGCAAGATGCTTGTGCCCGTTGTCGTACTGTCGTATTGCCATGGAAAGTAAGTTCTGCCTTGCAGATTTTGTATTGATAAGTGATAAGTAATGCCTTAAGGCCGGTTTATACTCGTGCGTCGTCTGCGTCAGGTTGGTTACGGCATCACCACCGTAGGCTCTGCGGACCCGACCTCACCCAGACGCTGTGGGAGTATAAACTGGCCGTTAGGACCATAGAAGAAGAAGGTATACAATGCTGAAGTAGTTACCTGTCGTGCAGTCATTGCTGCACCTGATCCACTCACAGATAAAAACATGTTTAAGTCTGGAAGAATTTTGGCAACTGATGGAAATTCACAACTTGCTATGCCCATCTTTACCACTAGATGGCAGTAATTCTTACACATTGTCCCTTTAAAGGCCCAATTATGCTCCCTTTTGTACAGTTGTCTGCAAAATTATTCATACCTTTTCATTAAAGAAGGAAAAACATGTAAAAATTTTATGAAAATCAAGACATTGTTTATTTAACTGTGGTTCAATAGAAATATATTTTTTAAAAACAAGCAAAAAATATGAAAAATTGATATACGTTAAGTCACTCAGAAGCTCATATTTTGTTGATCAATCCTTTGAGTTGCTCACTGCAATCACATGTTTTCTGTATTCTGTTGACAGGTATTTTGGTCCACTGTTCATCAGCAACGTGCTCTCATTGGTCCAGGACCGTATTGTTTGTTTTTTTATTATTTTTTCAACTCGATTAAATAAAAAAATAATTTTTTAAGTATAATTTTGCAAATTTATATTTATTATTACTTTTTTAGTCTCCAGTTATTTGAATTACTATTAAGAATTTAGCCTTTTCTGGAAGGTTATGAATAATAACTGTATGTATGTCCATTGAGACGTCCCTGTCTTCATACTTTCACGTGTCCCTTGCATTAGCGTGGTTGTTAGGCAATACATCCACTGGAGGGCATTGAAGAGTTCACCTCTGAGTTCTGACGTCAGTTTCAGACAATAGTAAACATGGCGACGAGGAGATGTGTGACCATTGATATAAACATTGCGGCTTCTTCATCGTTGTTCAGTTCGCTGGTCGCACATCAGCTACACTGCTCAACACTACGCCTGCAGTTTCTGGTATCCGCTATGGCCCCTGACCACATCATGCATGCAAAGAAGACGGATGAAATTCCCTGAATCCGTCTTTAGCGTGGGTCTTAAGAGGTTTCAGACTGTGTTGAAGAATAAAGCTGCTCAGACCAAATATTCAGTTTTAAGCTTCTTAGAATTGGATAAATTTCTGCCTCTTATACTGTATTTACACCCATGATTTGACATGTTTTAATGAGTTCCTGCACCCATTTCCCACTTTTATTTATGGCAGTGAATACAGAAATGAGACTATTGATGGGATTTTACGGTTTTCCAGGGCTCTGTGCGTTCAGATTATTCTGAGGCATGCTGTGTAAATGGCTGATTTTAGAGGCAGATAAGATAGGCTCTCGAGTATCTCCTGTTATGGGCCCTTTAACCCAGTGAACTGTGAGATATGTAGTCTATTGTTTTCCTGTATAAACTTTAGCTATTTTTGTTGTTTATAGCTGTGCATTCACGGGAACCTTGTCAACCCAAGTATTTAGTATTTGCATGTCAAACACATCGATGCACCTAAAAGAGACGCATATTTTTCTGTTTGCGTGATCAGATTTGAAAACAGTGTGTGGTTTGCATAAAGTCTCCACAGTCTTGCTCTGCTTTAATTAGCTCTACCTTTGGTTAGTCACAGTTCTTCCCCTCCAGCACTACTGGGACACTGAATAACAGCCCTCTTTGTTTGGATGCAAAACTTTATTTTCATGAATATTTGTAAAAACCTGTCAAGAAAACAGAGTATTTGTTTACATTTTGAAATTATTTCCTTTTTTCATTTTACTTGTTTCTTGGTAGAATAAAGTATGAATTAATTGCTTGTATATTATAAGTATGAAGTATCACAGAGAAATAATGGATTTATCCATTTATTTTTTTGTTTTGTTACTAAAATTTATTGTAGATATAATTACCTATATTATACATATGGGAACTATACTTACTATATTATAGTAATAGTATTGAAAATACTGTTAAAAGAATCTCCTAATTGGTCTGTTTTTGACTCATCAGTCAGTTTTATCTGTGTGATGAATTAAAGTAACTTTGTGGGCTAATCCCTTCAGTTTTCACGTTGTCTGCTGGATGTTTACCTCTCCCTGGAACACTTGCTGAAGTGTCTGCTGCGCTAATTTCTCTTCCTTTAGCTGAAAAACTTTTTAACCTGGTAAATTATGGCAGTAAACGCATATCGGGACTCTTAAAGTTGGGGAAATTGAATTTCCCCTCGGGGATCAATAAAGTATATATCTATCTATCTTTAAAGGTCTCTCTGTGGATCGGTGAGGTGGATCAAGGAATTAAGTCCGATATCCGATCCATGAATCAAGTCAATATCGGAGCCCGATTCCGATATTGTCAGTACTGCTAGTAAGTGACATTTGAGTGATATTTGACTCCAGCGTCCTCCAGTGTCCTCCAGTGTCCTCCAGCTTTTCTCAGTTTTTACCTGAGGATGTGGAGGGTGCAGATATTGGTTTCATACATTCTTGGTTCTCCGAGGCATGTTTGCAGCTAAGGTGGTGCAGAAATGTGCTCGTGTTGCCGCCTGTGGGACAACTCTAGCTCAACAGCATTTTTAAAAAATAGTAATTTGTTCCACATCCGACCTTTTAAAACCAAAGTATCTCCAGACAAAAGATACGTTTCTCATGTCCAACCTCAACGCCTGCTGCAGCTTCACTTTCTGAACTTTCTCTGTCCAATTTTACTGCTCAGCATCTCCAATAACACAGCTGCTCTGCTGCATGTTTAGTGGTGTAGCAGTAAAAAAGTTCCCCCACTCAAACAGTTTCCTGCTGTGCCACATTCCCAACATTGTTTAGGCTGTTTAAACTGTGTTGTGGCAGACAAATTCATATAATAACAATAATAAAAATGTTTTCAATATCAGTATATCCGCCCAGCACCATCACCTTAAATAGCTAAAACAACATGGTTAAGATGAGGGAAAACACTGAGGCTCAAGCAGCTTAGTACCTGACTGCAAAGGAGATCCATATTTTGAGTTTGGTGAAAAAACGAACAAAACTAAATAATACATTTTGCACTTAAAAAGCTGCTAAACATCTAAAATTTCCTTCAAGAAGGCTTGAAAAGATTTACCACAAAAAATACAGTAAAAAAAAAATAAGAAAAGACTAGAATAAAATATAAAACAATTAAATAAGTTTAACAATAGATAAGTAGAAATAGATAGTAAATAAATAAATTGTATAAAATAAACTAAAAATAATTGTATATTGGATTAATAAAAAAAAAATAAAACTTAAATTTGATTTAAAAAAAAGAAGAAAAATTGATTGTAGCAAATTTGCAATAGTAGGATTTTAGGGTTTTATAGTAATGCAATTATAGGTGTTATGTCCAAAAAACATGTTCATTTCAACATAAATTAGAATTTATTTTGTTTAGAGACAAATTAATGAGCCGTTCTCGTTTTTACACGGTAATATATCACAAGGTAAAATATTTCTACAGCCCTGTTGTGTGATAACTCGCCGGGATGGGTCTGTATCACTATGTGTGTTATTCCTCTAGGGTCAATGGAAAATTCCATTCTCGCTCTCGACTGATGCTTCCTGAAAAACATGTTTATTTTTTAGACGTCTGCACGCATCTCCCTCCACGCTGTCTGACTCCACCACCTGCTGGGATGATTGACAGATTTACTGACTGAATACTGAGCTGAGTGGCTGTTCTGCTGACTGTGGATGAACCCCCCCATTGTTTCACTGAAAGCTTCGCTCACTAGGGCGACCACCTGAGGGTGGATGGATGATCGGCTGGCTGTGAAACGATGCATGCTGGTTAATTCTTGTAAATAAGCTGGCTAATTGGGATAATCATATTCATTGAGCTATGGAGCTGACGTCCTGGTGACACCTGTCTGGTTGGAAAAAATAAGGAAAATCTTTCTCTGAGCCAAAGTGGAGAGAGGAAAAGGAAAGAGTAAGGATGGAAAAAGAGTAGTAGGATAAAGGAGATTATGCTTATACAAAGAGAAAAGTTGGATGTATATGAGGGGGAGTTGGTATGATTATAAAGTGTCAGCTCCCATCAACACACAGTCTGTGCCGTCCACATGGTGTTTTTGGCAAATGTTGAACTCCAGAGAGGACACATGAGGTGTGACCATGTGTGTCTGCGTGTGTGTATCCATGGATATAGCGTGATGTTTTGGCGAAAGCCACTCATGTGTCAAACCACAGGGAGCCACCACACACTATTCCCATATAAGGAGAGTGTTTAATGTCTCTGTGGATCATCTATCCATCCATCCATCTACAGCATCGTTCTCCTTTTTCCCGCACTCTGTTGATGGACGAAGGCCAACGCAGTCGGTTAAGCAGAGTTTGGCAGCAGCCACTCACGTTAAAGACGTGGGTTTTTTTCTGTGTAACACAAAATATAAATGTTAGCGCTTTTCCCCAGAAGCTGTTGGCTTGTTAAGAAGAAAGTGGCTTGGAAAAAGGTCTTCTCTTTATGTTTGAATCTTACATAAAACAAAACATTTGAAATGATTGAAACCTGCAGACATAAAGATTTAATCAGTTTCTAGGCGCTACGTTTGTATTTAACACAGTAGGGACCGATCCGATACCTATGTTATTTTATTAAGAGCTGTATAAAACTTTAAAGCCGAGTTGATGTGGATGAGTTTACTCAGCGGTTCCTAAGACCAAATAAATAAAAGCTGGGATGTAGTCTTGAAAAATAAGCAAGTTTGAGCAGAAGTTCCTTAAATCTGTGAAAGCCAGCAGAGTACAGCTCCTGTGGTTGCATAAAGAGAACAGCTGGTTTATAAATCTGAGAAAATGATGCTGTGGCTTCAGTTAAGATTTTCCTGGTGACTTTATTGTGTCATTTACTCATTTCATGATGTCTGTCATACAGCGTGATGTTCTCTTTTTTTATAGATTATAGTTCCATTGAGAATAATAAAGACTGGGTGTGCCTACGCTGAGATAAAAAAGCTGCTTTGATATGTGCATATTTTCTGTTCTGAATCAGATCCGGAGATGAAAAGGGGGCCAAGGGGGCGACGAAACGATCCACAAACTGAGGGTGTCAACGCATTAGCTGCATCCATCTATTCGTTTGTGTTTTTTCAGTACTGAGTTTGAGTAAATTCAAAACCACAACACTGCTCTGTAGATACACATGTGGCATAATGATCAAGTGGTTTTGATTAATAGTGCTTTTATTTTTAATATTTTAGTTTATTTCAGTTTAGGTGGCATCATTTTTCTCCCATGATCTGTTGAAATTAAAAGTTAAACAGGAATGGTGACATTTGTGTCACTTTCCATAAAGTATAGCGGAGACATATTATTTAGATCAGGGCTCTTCAATTGGTGGCCCGCGGACCACACGCCGCCCAGAACCAACTTCCATGTGGCCCAGCTTAAAAGGTCCGGGCAGCAAACCGTAAACAGCAGAGGGTGGCAGCCTTTCAGCCTCTGCTACTGAGCGTTAGATTTACTTGTCGGGTTTGAAGGCTAGTGTTTGGTTTTTATAGACATGAGAACGGACAAGTCCTGGACAAGAATTACTCCATATGTATGTTGTTTAAAGCCAAAATGAAATGTAATATAATAGTAATACTACAAACATTAGCTCCCACCCCAGGTTAGAGGAGGACAATAAACAGCAGGTTGTTGTTCCTAACTATTGCTAACACATCCTTCCTGTAGATTCAACGGCAAAATATGAACACAATATGAAAAATATGGATGGGTTAGGCTATGTGTCGGATTTATTTATGGTTTGACATAAATAAAAGATAGTGGACCTAAGTTTGTTTGGATTCTTAAATTAATGGACACTGATAGTAGGAAGTTGCCACGAAGTGAGAAAAAACTCTGAAAGGGGAATAAAAGATGCAAAAATGCAATTTAATTGACCATCAACATCTGGTTAACTGGGAGTAATCCGATAATTGTGATAATTGGATCTGATGCGTCTACATGCATTTATCAAATGTGATATCAGAAAAATCCTGGTCTACGTTTTCTAGTCCATTATCGGATTTCTTTCGGTGTGCAGGCCACCCTGTCGTTTTCCAAGCATCCAGTCTTTGTCGTGCATGGCGGTGCCCACCGTCATGGCGTTAATTACTAATGTTGGAGCGAATTAACCTGCAAAACAAACTACACACACATGCTTTACTTCATTTATATACACTCATACTTTCCCCTGCGCCATCAAGCTATGCAGTTTCTTGCATATGCACAGATATTAAAGAAAAATTTTATTAAATCAAATCAAATTTTTCATGTTCAACTTTGTCTCTGGGCTTCACTTTCTGATCTTCATCTATTTTCCCCTCTCAACATCCCTAATAACACTGCTGCTCTGCTGCATGTTTAGCGGTGCAGCAGTGAAAAAGGTCCCCCGCTCAAACAGTTTCCTGCTGCGCCACATTCTGGAAGTTGTTTAGGTTGATTAAACCAGAGTTTAAGACAAATTAATATCGTAAGAAAACAAAAAAAGCAGTAAACCTGTATACAGCCTTAATAACTGTTTTCACCAGTAATCCCACTCTAAAATATTCGTTGTCCCCAAAGAACTGGTCGGACTAAAATGAGCTGCGGCACACAGAGCCATGAAATTACATATTTTTTGGGCCATAACAGAATATGCAGCATAATGTTGTTAACTATCCACTGCAGCTTTATTGCTGATACTTACTTCTTTCCAGACGGTCCACTCCATAATTCAGATTTACGTTGCTGTAGGCCAATGTCTCATAATCCACTGATGCAAAGTATGTCTAGACCGCATTATTAGTCCGTGATATTTGATTAAATACTACTTTATGTTTCTTTGTTTTCTCTCATTGGTATAAAAAAGATTTTGGACCATAATCATGTCTACCACTGGGTCATAATTGTCACACTGGATGGGGATGACCCCCTTTTTCCTGCCGTATTTTTATTTATTTGTCTCCTCTCACCCTGGAGGGACTTGCAGGACAGTGCATCTAAGTGACATTTGCAGCCGCAACTTGTCACAGGATATTTAATACTCCAGTAAACATCCAGCAGACAGAGGCTTCATCAGCTTTCTGTGGATATGACAGACCAGGGTGTAGATTTCACTCCTAAATAATTCAGTGGCGTGTTTCGTGACGGGTGAGGGTTGTATTTGTTTATTGAACGCATGTATGCGTTGGCAGAAAAGAGGAAGTTGGTAAATTAGGAAGTTGATACTCCATCTGTCCAGCTAGATGAGAGACATGCATAAAGTTTAATAACCATCAATGTGACCGTTTTCCTTTCCAGAGTTATTTATTTCTACTTGGACTAGATTGTTTTTAATCTGTTTATTCTTTTGTTTTATTTCAGAGACAACAAGATAGCGGATGATATAGACAAAAACCTGAGGTCCTCCACCTGAGAAGGTATGTCTTCCACTTTCATGTTTGGGCTAGTAAACACTGCAAGCTGCCACATTAGCCTTTTAACAATGACGTGGTTTAGATGAGTATAAGTGGGATTAGTCTGCTGTTGTTACATTAAGCCCAAAATCTTTTTCCCTGAATGCGGTTGAAGAGTTCATCCTGTCAGCTTGTTAAAAAGAAACTAGCTCGGAGCTTTCTGTGACCGGTTCCTAAAAGATGCATCGTACTGTTCACTCTGTGTTCAGTGAGGGAAATTAAAAGTGAACTAAACTACGAAGCAGGTTCCATAATCAGCATTAAGACATGCCAAGTTATCTACTAACATCAGGTCATTTATATATAATTTAAATAGCTCAAAAGGTTTAGATAAATAATTCTGTAAAGCATGAAAACAAGATGATGTAAACCCAAATGTAATGAGGTTTATTGGTCTGCAAAAGACTGATTTTGACTTCTGTGAAATTCACTAAAGGTGCAACATAGTTCACATAAACATGAATAAACGCTGTTTATGCTCATCAGAACTAAATCTGTATTAACAAGCAGGTTTTGTCAATACTTCCTCCTGAAATAGATTTTTCAAACGGTTTAAATGATGATTTATTTTCCATATCTGCTAACTTATGGTCTTTTTTAAAGATGTTTCTTTGTCACTTATCAGCTGTTGATGGTACAGAAAACTGTACGCAGGCATTTTTATCGAACAACTGGACGGCGAATGATGCAAAGAGGATCTTATTGACTCAAAACCTGCATAAACGATCAAATGTTGACAATAAAGATTTGTTTTATGCAAGTGGAAAAATATTTCCAGCTATATTTTCACATCGGATGTGGAAGTGCTGTTGGAAATGTGGAAGTTGTTGAAAGTATCGCGGGAACTGGAATCAATTGTACAATGTGGAATATGGTGGAAATTGCGAGCATGTAGCTGTTGTGACTTATTTGAGAATTTTTCACCGTGCCTGAGCAAAATGAAGCAGAAAAGCTGGATGAGAGTTGTTTGCAAAATTCAACTCCAAGAGGATTATTATCATGAAAAATATTAAATGTAAATCCAGAGAAGGGAAATTTGCCAGAAGCTGCTCAGCATCATGTAAATGTTTAGTTTCATTCAGTTCAGTGAAACTAGCATTTCAAGTTTTTTTTATTTTTCATGGGATTTATTTCCTTTCTTAACGTTCATGCTTTAAATAAAGACAAACATTTGCCTAAACTTCATTATTGTACACAGTAACTTAGATAAACATCAGTGTTTATGGGTAATGATCAAAAGGCATTCCTTGAAATATGTAAAAATGAGCTGCTGAGAGCGACGCTGGTCCACCTAGACCCTTTGCTGGTGCCCCCAAATTAAAAAGTTAGGCGCACCACTGCAACCAATTCTTCCAAAAGATGATCTGGAGCCGTGTGCAGCGCTGCAAGAGAAATGGATACGTTAAAGTTGAAGGTCCCTGCTCATATGGGAAGTTATGTTTTTTTCCCCAATAGCTGTCATTGACGACAATAAAATACTCAGACGGGGAAGTTGAAAGTTTCCCTCATCACATCTGTTTACTCAACACAGTGGAGATATCTACAGAGGCTGGAAGACTTATTTTTCTTTTTCGTAGGTAAAAATGGAATTTGAATACTTTGGTATTGGGATTTTTCTTTATTTTTCATTTTTATATTTAATTCAATCTTATTTAAATGTATTTGTTTTTTATTTATTTTCATTTTTATTTTCATTTTTATTTTCATTTTTACATTTAATTCTTTTATTAAAATTTTTATTCTATTCAGTATTTTTATATTTTCATTACATTTTTTATTTTACTCTATTTTTATATTTAATTCTCTTATTATTATTTATTTACCTGCCTCTCGCCTGATAATTGCTGGGATAGGCTCCAGCCCACCCTGAATTGGACTAAGCGGTACAGAATTTTTTTTTATTTTTTTCATTATCATTTTATTTTTCATTCCATTCTGATTTTATTACATTTAATTTAGTTATTTATTTACATTTTTATTGTCTTATTCATTTTATTAAATTTTTTTCTTTTAATTTAAATTTTTTTTTATTAATTTACAAACCAGGACTTTGTGTGAAGGGAAATATCTCTTTGTCTCGTGTTTATATTTAGTTGAAATTCCCACCATTGGCTATTTCTCACCGAAATACCCTTCTATGCAGTATACTATTTGTGGTATTCCTCTTTAATTCAACCAGCTGATGAGAGATACTCTGAGAATGAGGAAAGTTAAAGTTTCCACTCTCAGTCAAGGCCACGTAGCTGAGCGTCTGTGAAAGAGGAACTGAGTAGACCAGAGAATTCGCAGAGTGTTTTCCCTGTCTGTGATCATACGAATGGAGGACTGAAGGAGAGAAAGTCTCACGTAGCAAAGTAGCTCAGCAGATATTCAACCTGGATTTATCTCGTCACAGTTAAATCTCTAAAATGGAAACACATTTCAGGACGATTGTGTTCCTATTAAACCTCTGAATGACACGGTCATACATCACTTTCTCTTTCTTGCATGTGAGCATATTACACATCAAGCAAAATATACAAACGACAGAGCTTCACGTGTGCTTTGATGTCGGATCATGAGGCGCACCCAACCGTAACTAATGCTCTAATCCTTATTCAAAACATTATGAGGAAAGATATTACTCTTATATAACTACTCATTGATAAATACTTAGTCAGAAATAAACACAAAGACGGGCATTGTTGTCGTAGCAACAAGCAATTTTTATGTCACAATGGGGTGTTTTTTTTTCTTCTTTTGCTGCACATTCCTCTCGTTGTTTCATTTCCATGTTGAGTGCTTGAGAACCAAGAAGGAGAAGAAAAAGCTGCCAGAGGTGATTTAGAGAGAGAGGGGGGGGGTTGGATTAAACTTCTGCTAAAATCATATGAAAATGAAGTTTGTGCTGAGTGATGCTATTCATATTTGTTCTCACGAATATAACCTGTTGTCAGAGGAAGAAGACACGGGACGCGTGATTCTCCTCATCCCTGTTACTCTGATCTCAGTTATTACAGGAGTTCTTGTTTTAAATGTAAATGAAGCATATGAACAGCAGCCTAAGATGACCTCAATCATATTTTTTTCCGCATCTCTGACAAACTAATTGGCTAACTTGCACTTTTAGCTTGCACAGACATGTACAGCAGTCCACCAGTATGACTACTTCATTGAATTTCTACCAAGAAGCTCTCAAAATTAGTGTAAATGGACATTTACATATTTAGCTGAAGATTTTGTGAATAAAAAGGCACATTTAGGTAAACATGGATCCTTATCTCTAGCAGAACTTTCAGTTTTGATGGTAAATAGGCATTTAAGGGTAGTAAAACCAGTGTTTGGTTATACACCATTGAGGAACTTGTCGATGCAGGTCAGGGTTTGCCAAGAAAGAGAAAAAGAAAGAGAAAGTGCCCCAGCACGTGCTCCAACAGGTTACCTCTGCAGTACAACTTCACTCCTTGTTGGGAAATTGTAAAAGCAAATCAAGGCTGCCCCCTGGTGGAGCGCCCATGTGGTTAACTGAGGCCGGATCAAAGCAGCATTAAATGATAAATCCCACATATTTAAAGGAGTCATCACCTGGTATATTTGGTTATCCATTCTCCCTTAAACTTACTTTCAATCAATTCTTAACATT